>OX387602.1:9615020-9780020 GCA_947568835.1 Protonemura montana | reverse complement strand
TTGTACTTTTAGCTTCAATTTCTCGCTTCTAAAATCAATGTTGAAATTCAAGGAAAATCGGTCACGGAATTTCGGCCGAGTGTCCCCTCCTTTGCGGACAGCAAAAGAGAAGAACGAGACTCCAGCCTTCTTGGATGCACCTTGGATACAAGAGTCTTGTTACAGAGAGATTGCCGCCCATATGTAGGTAAAATAAACACAATGCTCATCGGTTCCATGGTGTAATGGTTAGCACTCAGGACTCTGAATCCTGCGATCCGAGTTCAAATCTCGGTGGAACCTAAAGTTTTGCACTTGTCGCGTCTCCGCAATTCGATTACAATTCCGCACCAATCTCACCAGAGAACACAGCGATACGGTACTTGCATTTCGCAACTGATAATTAGATCAGATTAATCTTGTTCTCCGTTACTAAGTAACAGATTTCTCTACTAGATTGCTCTACCTTCGTTTAAGACAGCGTTCGCTCTGAACGATGCGCTGAAGAAAGTTGCTTTTATTTTTAAACGCGTTCACAACACCACGATCGCTTCAAATATTGCCGCGCACAACGTATAGCTACTACAGAATAAATACCTAGAGCGTCATAGTTCCTCACAAAATGTAACAAGTAAACTCTGATCTCCGATTCAGGATGACTTATTTTTATTTATTGGGATGGTCGCGATTTCTGAGAGATTTATTGTTCTTACATCAAATTTTTCTTGCACCCACACAAAACCATGAAGAGCGTTTTAGTGTTTTGCAAAAAAAATAATAGGGAAGTGATCAAACGCAATCACTTGTATTTAGTGCAACAAAAAATACGGCCAATTCATCCATCTTTGGCATGACATATTGAGTAAAAAAAGCAATACCTTTTCAATTTGTGCGTCGCTGACCCAGAGTTCCTGGCGATTGTATTCGGGCGCTAGGAAGGCGTCGTCGGGCACCGAGGTAGGCCCCATGGGGGCGTCGAAACGCGCCTCCTGCTGCGAGGCGTCGTCGGCGATGGCCACGCGACCCCGTCGAGAGATCCGCAGAGACGAGGGGCTCACTCGTGGGGCCTCCAGACGGATCGAACTCTTCCCTGCAAGCGATGTGCAAAAACAGGGA
Source organism: Protonemura montana (assembly GCA_947568835.1). Classification (NCBI taxonomy): domain Eukaryota; kingdom Metazoa; phylum Arthropoda; class Insecta; order Plecoptera; family Nemouridae; genus Protonemura; species Protonemura montana. Next base: position 9,778,925 of record OX387602.1, on the reverse strand, counting down.
AGACGTTAGAAAAAATCACGAGGTTCGCATTGCGTGCGATTGGGTCTGTTTTGTAAGCTAGCCGCTTGGAAATGAGATGGTAATCATGGAATCATGTTGTTTAGTCCAAATGGTAATTAGGACCTCTCGGCAAACTCAGGAATGGAGACAGGTGTTCACGGCATGAACGCCAACCGTATGGTTTTCCATAGAAACGAGATCGAAACAGAAACCTGCTGCTGTGTAAATTTATGCATTCATCTAAATGTTGCGTATAATATAATCACAAATCCCCTATAATCTGCGTGATAATTATATTCTTCTGCCTTCCCCCTTGTAGAAATCCTCGTTCTAAGATATTTCACATTGCAAAATTGTGGTTGACTAATTGCTACTCTTTTTTTTTTACCGCCAAAATGGACAACGAATTTGTAAAACCGAGAAAAATGTCTAACAATTAACAAATTTCAATTTGGATTCCGTGCGCGAAACTTGTAAAACTTGACGTCTGGAGAGGCGTCACAGCAAATTGTTATTATAATTCCGACGCGGCCTTGCTGTTAATCAACGTCACATTTGCACAGGCGGGGTGAGTATACGCAGCTGGCCATGCTAGGCTAGACCTGGCGAGCAAATGCCCTCACAATTCTGACTCGTCGCTCCTTCGTTATGGTTACGTCTTACAGAGCAGCAGCCATTTTATTAATTAAAGGCACTACAGCAAGTAGCCGGCTACGTTTGGGGAGACGTCCGTCAAAAGTGACGGGTGTTTAAAGTGCGGCTCGGAGCCTCGGAGTGTACAGTGGCATCGCGAAACAGCTGTCCAAGTGACAAGCAAATATTACGGGATCAATTTGTACCAGGAAGCATACACAGATATCAGGTAATTGTATTATAGCAGAGAAGGTGAGCAAACAAGTATATAAGTGAGAATATGTTAATGTTTAGCTGTAAGGACATTGTATTGATTTCAATAGTTGGTCTTCATTGTTACCCATTAGCGAAATTAACAAATATTGTGTGTTAAATTCTAGTGAAAATTGTTTCGCGAGTCCTTTTAACTAACCAAGAAACCAAGATATGAAGATAAATTACAAAATGTATTCGAGGTTCTCTGGAAGAAACCTCCTCCTATCCCCTAATTGTGCAATTATTCTATTCACAGGTACCTATAGCAGAAAATAATTATTTCGTGCATTCAGAATGGAATGCAACTTGAGTCAAGTAGAGCACCCACTATGCCCCCCCCCCCCCCCCTATACCAGCAACGCGGACATACCTACGACCCCACCCTTCCACGGACCCTCCAACCTACACTTTCCCACTAGAGAGACGCCGATTGTCGGGACGCCGGTCACAGGGACGCCGGGCGTCGTCGTTGGCGTCGCGGTACGTGGAGGCAGCGAAAGACATCAACCACGTCCTCGCGGAGTTCGTGTCTGCCTCGCTGTTTATTGCCGGCCACGTTCACGTAGTGGTGGAACACTCATCAGTTTGTGTCGAGACATGGACGCAGACAGGAGCAATATGTGCCAAATTAAACGCGACGAATAGTTAAAAAGTAGCTCAGGCGATCGAGAATAATGTGAATGCGAGACGTAGAACTGAAATTGGCTGCGGTCTATACTCTAGACAGATACGTATTGGAGATTAAATAAAATCGAAGGCAACAATGTGATGATTGGGTATTTGTTCTCGATTGGATCGATACACGGCTTAACATTATATCGGGAGGCATTATATAAGCCGTGGTTAATTAACGGATTTTGAAACCATGCAGAACATTTTGTGTTCCAGTGTATAGTTGTTAAAATGCTTGTAGAGCAGCGTAAAATAGATTGCTGGAAAAATTGAGCGCGGTTGTAATTTTTTTCGTTGTCGAAAAACCTCTTTTTTGGGGCGCGCAATCAGTCTAGCGTTTTTGTGAATATATGCTACCGCACATGGTAAATGCCGTCCGAGTACACGGCCAGAAGAGTGATGTTGACGTATTACTCAGAGAATGACAAGCATCTAGCCGCTGTACAAGCACCGAGCGCAGACCAATCTATATAAGACAAGTGCGATGTGTACATAAGGGCAATTCCCTGTCAGGTCCCTTGCCTGCTTCTGGCATTACTCAATCCTTTAGTGTTTATATCCTGTATAGACGCTTTTCAAAGCTATGAGTCGATATTCGATTCTTATTCCGATTACAAATAAATTCCTCTCGTGCAATGTCGGTAATCAATGAACGGTTGAACGACTTTCGGTACACAATTCGCATTGTAGTCTGTTGAGTACGCTTTAAAATTTGTAGCGAATCATTACAAAATCATGTCAAACGGATAAAACTTTGATGCTGGATACGTGTTAATTGGTTTTCAGATTGTGCAATCAGCGGCAGGGGCGCAAAGGATGGGACAACACCGCCACGGGGATCACAAATTCACAATCACTAGAGCATAAGCAGCTAATCTAATTACGTGTACGATCCCGGTATTTCCAGTGGAAAAAATTAACAAAGCAACTCGCGTGCAATTATTTAAGGGATGAGAGTCAACATTGACCCGTATGCCTTCTATCGTCAATAGACAGTAATTAATTGAATACCATATGAATCCTCCCTTCAGCAAACGGGTAGGCAAAAACAAGCGTTCATTGGGCCAACTCTAATTTCGAAGCATTGTTGTGAAATAAACAATCTTTGCCATTGAAACCACATTTGAATAATATATTATTTTTTTAGCGTATTCATATTTCATGCCGCTGATCATAAATCACATTCTCGACAATGATTTATAAGACAAAAAATAGTTTGTTGTATCACAACAAATTTGCCTCGACACTGTAAAAAGTTTCAGACCCAAAGCCGAGCGAAATATTATACCGAAGCATGACATAAATAAAATTTAAAAGTTTTCGCTGACTAATTAATAAATGAATGAAATAAGCATAGATCGGTGCTACGTGATTGCATGAAAACGTCATCAGTAAGCAACATATGGCCGTGGATATGTCCACGCTGGAAGTACACGACAGTGTGTAGTAGTATTTCGAAGCTGGCCGGACTATTCGGATGTCAACGGGGTACAGCACGACCGGTGGCGGGCCGGCCGAATATGTCGAAGCTCGTGGTGCACTTGCTGCTTTTAGTTGTCGCAAATACTACATGTCCTTGGTATATAGTGATATTCAAAAGTTGCAATGTTGCAAAGTTGCAAAAGTTGCAAAAAAATGCAATGTTTAATCCAAAGTAAGCCTATCTATTCTATCTTCCAATAGAAAGATATACAGTGACTGTTGCTTTATAAAATTCGATTTTTAATGGTAAAGGTCAATATATCCATAGTTCTTAATGTCTAGTTGTTTTCTCAAAAATTATATAAAAAAGTGCTGTGTCAGTATGTGTGTCTTTCTTCAAAGTTAGCAAACAAAGCAAAGCAAAGTAGCACAGTTCTCTAAATGAGCTACATTATTAATTCCGTTTTCAGCAAATACATCACCTCAATAGTTTACTAAACACATAATCGAGCAATAACACATAACACGCACCACACATGATTGCATCTGTGACGAATGAAACCGATATCATCATGGGCAGTGGTCTCAGTGCACAGACATTACCATGCGCCACTGTCGCTGAACGGGTGCAGCACGGTGCGCCCAGTGACCGAAAGGCGCGCGCACGTTCGGCGACATGATTTGCGATACAAACACTCATCACGTGGAATACACAATTAGGTGGGAACAGCGCGACGGGACCCACAGAACGTTGTCGGCACGACGCGAAACTTTGGAAATTGAAATAGATATGCAATCAATGAATGTGGAGCAAAACCGAACGAAATATATGCGCGTGTGGGTATACGGTGTGCGTGGGCCAATTTTTAATATTGTCAGTTATAGCTGTGAACATTTGGCGTTTTAATTGCGTTCGATGGATGCGTTTTAGAGAGCCTGTTGCGTATCTAGGTGTGACTTGTAATTGAAAAACGGAGCCTATATAGGACAATGCACCACATTCAATTAATTTCTGCGTGAATTCATATTTATCTCTACGGCGCAGTTTAATTTTAGCTATACCTAGAAACGTTTGTTTCCATTTTTGTTTCCAACGCTGTCTTCCATTCGATAATGGCTTGTTAAAAAAATGCAAATATTTACTAGCTCGCAGGGTGAGCAAATAAGATTTGAAAACATTGGCATTCGGAACAAATCGGGAATTGATAAAAAAACGGGAGAGCCGGTCGTCGAAACGTGCCGCGAGACGAGCGCGACGAAGGAAGTTTATCGCGGCACCTGCGGCCGGCGCGATAGACCGAAATTGCGGTAGCGGTCGGACGCGACTGATCAATCATTAACTGTTGGCACTTCCCGATAAAATGTCTCGACGACGCAGCGCTGCGCCGCGCCGCGTGGCGAAGGCGCCGAACGCCGAAGAAACCCAATAGTCGGCCGTCTTTATCATGCGCGTCTTGAAACTTTGCTTGGAAACCCGGCGAAGAGAAACTTGTTTTAAAAACTCTTTTTAACACACAGTAGAGTACTTTGGAAATACTTCTTTAAGGGCTAGGTACACCTTTCAAAGATTTTTTCAATCAAAATAGTTATATTTTACCTTTTTCTTGCCTAAACTCTATTTTATGTTCATTTAAAGCAGTTGGTTTTTAGGTGCTGCCATTTCATTGCACACTTTTTCAGGAATTTTCTAATATATGAAAATAATTACGCTATTGTATTTTCTAGACACTGTAATTCCAGCTATTGCTTCTAATTACACATATACAATATCGTAAAAAAGACATGCGTGAGCCGAGCCTGGCTCCTCCACCGTCAAGGTTAACAGCGCGCTTGTTGCATGCTTAATCTGAGCCCGGCGCCTCCATCACCAAGTTTAGCTGCGCGCTCCATTGGATACCAAGTGAACTGAGCAACGACTCTCCAAAAGTAAGTGGAATAAATTTCACTCAAGTTTAGTGAACTCCACATCACTTAATTAGGTATGCTACTCGCATAAAGATCGTGATGTCTACAATGGCAAAACTTTTTCTGAACATCTACACCACACAATGTTCGCGATTTTTGCAAACATGGAATGAGCGCCGATTCCCTATGTTTTCTTCTCAAGCAGAGCGCTGAGAGTTGACAAGCGGATGGTCTCGATTAAGAAAAAAAATTACGAAGTGGCAAGAAGTCGCTGACACCAAGCAGGCAGCTAAAGCGGCAGAGGACTCGGCACCTCCACCAGCCAGCGTTCATCTGGGCGAGCAATGGAATCGATTGCTTGACGTACACATGCTTTCAGAAAGTCTGCAATTCATCGTGTCCGTCCTTTGAAACGATATCACAAAGGCTATATTCCAGAGCAGCATGTGATGGCTTATCGAGCGAGAGCGTTTGATAAGACCATCATTTTTTTGGTCAGAGAATAGATTGGCGAAGAAGAACACAGGGTACGTCACTTTTCCTACTAGCATTGAGATGATAGGTACAGATAGATTGAAGCTTGCTGCTGTGTTAACGAAGTGCCACTCGATGTGGGCCTCTTTTTTTAACATACCCATACAATTGTATTATTACGACTCAAAACATCGACAAATGTAAATCAACCGTCAAAGTTGACTCACCTGGAGTCACCTGGTGGAGTAACCTGCGGGAAATAACAAAATACAATTCTAAACACTCCAAACGAGGGTGACATCCTCCATTTTGCCGGTAAAGTAGTTATTTGGCGACTATTTTTCGCAAAGTTAGACAGTACAGGTAGTACAAGGCAGTACAGGTCGTAAAATACTTGGTTTTCTATCGTATTATTGTGGTGTAGCTGGAAATTTGTAGATTTTATGAACATTGAACACACATGATCAGGAAAGCGAATTCGATGAGTTCATAAACGATTTCTCGGGACCACTCTGCATTGATTAAAATGTTATTCGCAGATTGCTATTTGCTGATACTTTACCACCCGTGTACACGTAAATGTCTAACGCAAGAATTAGCCACGCTGTAAACCAAAATAAAGGGGGGCTTGTGGCAGATACTTTGTAATAGAAACTGAAGTAGGGATAGGAGTTATGATGAAAAACGTACTAATTAAAAAAGAAGCGGAAGATTGTGTACGCTGCTTGCTGCAAGTAGATATTTAATAGGCAATTCTGCGAGCTTGCAAATGTTTCCCAAACATTTTTCTTGTTATTTTCTATTCCCCTGTTTCCCATTAACGAACTTCAAAATTGGGAACAATAATTATTTATTTTTCAACTCTGTTTGATGCTCTGGGTTGGTATTAGTCTACGGCGAACGGTTGGCTATTTTAGATTAATGTAAAAACAAAAAAAACATTTTTTGTTGATTTTCAGGTAATTTTTATAAGTTTCAACGACGCATTACGTAAAAGTAGAGGTGGACACGCTGAAGAAAACAGACGTATATTCACATCCGTGGATTAAAGTATCTAAGCACTTCAAGCTGAATGAAGTGTGATTTTTCAATCGGTAAAGTGCGTCTTCAGCTGAAAAGAACTAATACCTCGAAACTAAATGATATCGAAATGTGTCAGAAATTCTCTAATGGTTTGTCAATATTGGACAAATGCCATCGAAATGTAATATACCTCTGGCATTTTACTCGAATTCCTCTCATCGAATCCGTTGCGAGCAAAATGGATATGATTGAAACGTTTCCAAAAAGAGACTAAAACTTAATAACTCATTCACAAAATATCGACAATGGACATTTATTTCCAAAACAATCCTTCAGCCAGCCGATCATCGACAGCACAGTGGATAATTTGCACAAAAGTAATAATCCAAAACTGTAGCACAGAACTCTTGCAGAAAAACATCGCTGCCAGCATTGAATAAATTAACAAAAGGTCAAATTCATGAATTTCCATCCTCGAGTCATTACATACTAGGAAATTTACAGAAACGCGTTAATGAAGCGAAAGAAACTGCCGCCATTAAAATGTCACGAAGCCAGAATTTGAATAAGCACGATTTGAAACGTGTAACGACGCACTGGCCGAATAACTCAACGTCAGGCCGGTGTGCGTGAGATTCAGAAGGCGCTGCAAATTGCTCCTAAGGTCAAGGGATGTGTACGCCAACGCCATCCGCCAACGCAGCAGGCACACAGGTTTGGCGTTGGCACACGTCGCTCGCCAGTAGATGAGCACAAGCTATTTATAGGAAGGAGGGTTAAAACACTAGTTGTGCTGTATCGCGCGGTGTCTATGTTGCTGTCGTGCGTGCTGTGGGGAAGTTCACAGCCCACGACATCTGAAGCCACCCTGGTCCGCCCACGCCTCTTAAATAACGCTATATAAAGTGGAAATAACGGGACAAACCGCTCCGGTATAATAATATCACATACCTTCTTGATGATGTATGATAGAAGCTTTGAGAAAGTAAGCCAAAGCCATTCGAATTACTTACCTCTAGTGCGATTTATTCTCATGGGTCCTACCAGGATATCGCTTCCTGTGAGGTAGTATAAGGGATTGGGGTGCAGAGAAGATCCGCTTGTATAGACTGTCGGCAATTATTTAGCGGGTAAGAATCTGCTCAGCAGGTCGTGCTGGTACGTTTATCTCTATGTAAGGCAAGTCGGAGAGGACAGTTCGGACGTTTCGGAGGTGGGTTCGGACATTCGAGCTCGGGAAGCATGGCAAGCTGCTTCGCCTCGGCGTCGGCGTCGGCGTCCACACGTGTGCAACTTCGTGGAAGATATTAATTATGCATTCAATTTCACGATAGCACGTTCAACGGTGCCAGGTCATAAATGAAACAAATTATACCTATAGCAGCCTGTTGTTTTTTTTTCGCGCGAGCGTGGAAATTAAAGTAGATGAAGCGCCAGTTTTTTTTTAACAATAGTGTAGTAGCAAGCTTTAGTAAAAAAATCAGAAGATACACTCCACTTGGATAGCATCTCCCGGAGTATCCGCACCCTCGAACGCGACACCATATCATGTTTTATTTAAATGAGAGACGTTTATAACGATGAGTAGTTAAGGGTATAAAACTGGACCGTGTTTGGGAGTAAAAGGTGCTTTAGCAAGGACCAGGACGGTTTTCAAAAGTAATTACTTATCCCACGTTTAGGGACTGGTTGGCCACAATTTGCAATGCTATATGCAATTGAATTATATGGGCTCTAAAGCAACCTATGGCTAATAGCTCCGGATCCCCAAAGCATAGGTGTGCGCCCAAAATTTGAAATATACCTCGACCATACAAGTCAGAGCTGCTGTGAGTTCGTATTTGTTTAACGGAATACCTAGTCGAACGCCAAGCTTAAGTGCGTATAAGCTTCCCATAAAACGCCATCAACGTTAATTGTCTCTTTTGTTGATTACCTCTAGTGGGGCATGCCGACGGCGTCGACAGGGGCGTGGATTAATGGGCGGTATTGGTATTGAACTTAAGCCGGGGCCGAATTCGAAATTAGGGAGCAATAATCGTAAAGCACCGCGTAGGAAACATCACCCATGCCAGGGTCGCTGCAGAGCAGCGATCGTCCTGACTCCTGAAACGCTGACTCGCTGCCGAGACCGGAGATGAAATATCCAATCAGCTGGAAGATGGTTTAACCCAAAACGGGACAAGGGGAACTCCTGTCTCGACCAGGCAGTCAGAAATTATTTTAGTCGGTCACCCCCTTTCATAACAGCAATATGAACCGTGTCGGTGTGAAAAGTATTTTCAGTGCAGTTGAACATCTAGTTTTTCGATTAGTGCACGAGGCGATTGGAAAGAATGAAATAAAATAACACTCGATTTCAATGGTAAAAAGTTATTTCCATAGCCGTACAGGAAAAAGGAAGTACAAGCCAGCGCGGATAATTGCTTTATTTAGAATCAGTTCCAATTTGTGTAATATTGGAACGCGTCGAAACTATTTAACTTTATTTGTATATTTTACAGAGCGCTTACAGTAGCTGAATGAGCCGTGGACGCCATTCAATTTGCATCCTGATAGATTTCTGGTTAGCCAATGCATCTCTGCTGACCAGATTGCAGCGTGGTTAATATACCGAGTGCCAGAATGCAGCGGGAAGCATCGTCAACCCTCCCAGTGATAAGCATAATCAGCTTTTGATAATATATTCCGTGCATTCAATTGATTTCCGCAGGCTGACGCACCGTGCAAAGCGTGACACTCACGCGTGCATCTAGTTATATTTGCGATGAGGTCAGAGATCCTTTAGAAGCGTTTGAAAACGCATCGACAACGCAGGCGCATTGGATTGAAAACGAAATGTAAATTAATGTGAGTTTGTACGGCGATGTTAAGTGGTAGTTGCTTGTACATTTTCATTTTCTGCATGTGGCATGTTGAAAATAATAAGTAAAGGGACGAGAGTATTTCTTGAGATGCAAATAAGACAGAATCACGGCGTCGGGTGGACAAGAAAAGTCTAAACAAAGTCCGAGAATTGCTGGAAGACACTCGCCAGAGCTCGAGAACAATTTGCATGCTATGCCTACACGACATTTTTTACAGGCACGGCCTCGTGGATATGTAAATTCTTGGTTATACGTGTTGTTATCTGTACGAGACACAAAAGTAAAATATTATTTAGGAGCTTTTCAAAGAATAAAATTATGCATATGATGTACTACAATCACATGGTAGTAACAGAAAAAAAGAGATAAGATAAAAAAAAAACGAACGTGATAAAGTATAATATAGAGGTAACAAAATTAAGCTGGCCGTGTAAGTCATGTGGCAGACGTTGAAACTCTGAATCTCCAAAAAGCTGCTTTTCATTATTCTAAGCCAGTCGCTTCCTATGACAGAGCTGGCATAATTATTACTATCCACTATCTGGAGTCGCGCGCGACGGCGACGGCGTCGGCGTCGGCGAGTGTAGCCGACGGCGTCCTCCAGAAATATTAATTTCAGTCTACTTGGGGATGATCACGACAAGTCGCGAAGACGACGTGCTTGCGCCCCGGCACAATCATGAATGCCAGCTACGTTCTGTGAAGAATACTCGCGCTGTGCAGAATAAAGCTGATACTTAGCAACGAGGAGCTAAAGCTGCTGCGTGGAAATGCGTAGCTAAATGAACACATTATACCTTCATGTCGTGTGGAATCGAAATAAAAAGAAATTTTTGTTTCATCTATGTTGAAGGCACTATTTGGAGAATGATCAATTAAGAAGCAGTCTTTAGAATTTACATTGTCACGTCTCCGTCTCTAATACAATTCGTTAGAGGGCATGCACAGCTGAGTGTAGCAGATAAGACAATTTGTGCAGATAATGGGAATAATATTATGCTTCAAGCATGTTGCTCAAGTAAGCCGCAACATTGTTCGCGCGACGTCATCCCAACACAACCACGCCGACCACAACACAAGAGAAATAATGGTGGATTTTTATTTCTCTCCGTGCGTATATCCTGCCAAGCCAACAAATACTTAGGAGGTTTGGTGTTATTCTCTATTCAAACAAAATACCTACACACCCACAGCAATAGGTTATATAGGCAAAACCATGGTGACCAAGAATGTGGAGAATACGTAATTATGATGTCATGTGGGAAATTGCATTTTCCAGCTTTTCTCGCTTCGCTCTAGCCCCGTAAAAGCACGATTGTGTGTGTGTGTGTGTGAGTGTGTGTGTGTGTGTGTTCGTAAGTGAAAAGCCAACAAAGGGACATGGGCAAAACAGACCTGACCACAAATGCATTTCTGCACACTGCGTCAAATCAGCTCAGAACGGACCTTCAATTCAATGTTTGTAATTTGAGCTGAAAGGTTTTGAATTTCAATTGGATTTCCACGTTTAATTTCTGCGAGAGCGGGCATGAGTTTGGAATGCCTTAGGCATTCCAAGTTTTGCTCGTAATGTTGTACACTTTTTCCCAACCCCCTAAGCAACAAAAAAACGCTGTTTTATGAGAGAATTTCGGAAGAAAAGAACGGGATGATTAAATCCTGTAAGGTGTCTTATAACTCGATGACGTGAAGCAGAAAGAAACTGATTCCCCAAGCTAAAACAACTTTGACATCGTTATCGCGTGCGCGTGTAAAATGCCTCTGTCGAGATAGATGAAGATGTCGCGACATTAATTGCACGCATTTCCCAAAAAGAGCTCGTTTCGCTTTACCCTTTTTTAATGTCTCGTTAACGTTTCTGTACGTGAAAATGGAAAATTACTTTAAGCAGCATCCAAAAATTTTGTTTGAAAATCAGGAGCTAAATTAACATCGTTTTTCTTGATAATTTATGATAACTGCGAGAGCTTGATTTATATACGCTTGATTCCAATCAGCCTACCACGGGGTCGCAAAGCTTGCACGTGCATTACTTTCAAAACGAAATCCCAGCGAAAAAAATATATATTACCGAGGGTAAGCGGCCGCTGGAATAAAAAATGCATATGGTTTGCAAAAACTTATTAAGCCGTGCTAATGCTCACTTCCTGAACTTTTTAACGTCATGATTTTGAATTTTAGCTCTGTGTGGAAAGAGGAGGCAAATTACGCGTTTTAATGGCCTTTAATGGCGTCAAGTAGCGGTGCCGGGTTTTAAGCTTACAGCTTTTGCAACGCGCTCCGGCGATGTGACGGTTTCAGAGATTATTTGCAATATTGTGTGTCATTTGAAACGTGAAAACCAATATTGGAACCATTTGACAGTATAGTCACGTTATACTGCTTTAATTCGGTGGAGGTACCGAGTTTACGCATAGAAAAAATGAGGAAAAAAAGAGGCAAGAAAAAAATTGGTAAACAAAAAAAAATCTGTTGCTACTTAGCTCTGAAATCATTACGGCGCTTTATTTATGATACGTATTGGTGAAGGGGGGGGGGGGGGGGGGGGGGGTACTCGCATGACTTTAAGTGTAGTATCCGTGGAGGAGACGTGTTGAAGTTCAGTTCAAGCTACATTTTTTACATTCGAACGAAATTATCTTGTTTTAAAGTTTAATATGCTAAAAAATCTAATTGTTAAATTGCCAGCCAATTTACAGCACGACTAGTTTCTATCGAAGTTTCACTAACTATACAATTATATGTCATGCCGATAGCCTCTCAACCTATTGGCATTATGTTACTTTAACATTTGACCTTTTCTGTTCTTTTCCTAACGATATAATTATCGAATGTTCAAAATTACAAAACACAATCAAATTACCGTGCTCAAGCTGAGTTTAGAATGTAAGCATTCGCGAAGGAAACATTGGCTCTGCTTTGTTCGTCAGTCAAATTTTGTGACTTTATTACATGATTACCTTCGAAACGATCTTCACGGGCAAAAATCTCTTCATTCTTGTAGATCAATCCGCCCCGCACTTCCTTTGACTATAGTATACGTCACGCGAATTTCATTCTCATCTGAACAGTTTGTGCTTTATGCTTGACAATGTGTTCCTCACATTATATAGGTACTTTGAATGATCAAGTCAGGGATGATTACTTTCAGAACGCAAACTCGCTGCCTCCTTAAGGACACGTGATTTATTGCATCAGAAAGTTACCTCGTTTAAGAAAATCTCTTGGGAAATTGGCACGCTAAAATAAATTATGCCTCTGGATGTGTGTACTAATTCTAAGCGCTTTAAAGGGACTTTTCCCTGGTTTTCCATTTAAACAAAAGCAAGTCGTGCACGTCGAGGCTACCGATCAAGATAAGCCAATTACCTCAAAATATTTTACGTCGTATATCCGCTGTGAAAATAGCCAGCCACTCTATTAACCTATACCAAGCTACAGTCTAGCCCGTGAGAGAAGATACCAGCACAATGACTGTCCCCAGCTTTGCTACAGTCTAGCCTGTGAGAGAAGATACCAGCACAATGACTGTCCCCAGCTTTGCTACAGTCTAGCCCGTGAGAGAAGATACCAGCACAATGACTGTCCCCAGCGTTGCTACAGTCTAGCCTGTGAGAGAAGATACCAGTACAAGGACTGCCCCCCAGCATTGCTACAGTCTAGCCCGTGAGAGAAGATACCAGCACAAGGACTGTCCCCTGCATTGCTACAGTCTAGCCCGTGAGAGAAGATACCAGCACAAGGACTGTCCCCTGCATTGCTACAGTCTAGCCTGTGAGAGAAGATACCAGCACAATGACTGTCTCCAGCGTTGCTACAGTCTAGCCTGTGAGAGAAGATACCAGCACAAGGACTGCCCCCCAGCATTGCTACAGTCTAGCCCGTGAGAGAAGATACCAGCACAAGGACTATCCCCAGCGTTGCTACAGTCTAGCCTGTGAGAGAAGATACCAGCACAAGGACTGGCTCTTAGCGTTGCTACAGTCTAGCCCGTGAGAGAAGATACCAGCACAAGAACTGCCCCCAGCGTTGCTACAGTCTAGCCCGCGAGAGAAGATACCAGCACAAGGACTGTCCCCAGCGTTGCTACAGTCTAGCCTGTGAGAGAAGATACTAGCACAAGGACTGGCTCTTAGCGTTGCTACAGTCTAGCCCGTGAGAGAAGATACCAGCACAAGGACTGTCCCCTGCATTGCTACAGTCTAGCCTGTGAGAGAAGATACTAGCACAAGGACTGGCTCTTAGCGTTGCTACAGTCTAGCCCGTGAGAGAAGATACCAGCACAAGAACTGCCCCCAGAGTTGCTACAGTCTAGCCCGTGAGAGAAGATACCAGCACAAGAACTGCCCCCAGAGTTGCTACAGTCTAGCCCGCGAGAGAAGATACCAGCATAATGACTGCCCCCCAGCATTGCTCAAAAATGAAATTTCAGTCATGATTTCAGTGGCTAGGTTTTCAAAATACTTATATCTGCAAGAAAATTCCCAAGAATGTTGCATTTGCTAGAAAAAATCTTTTAACATCTCGAAAAACGTAACACCTTGTCACGACAAAAGCTTGATAAACAAAAGAAACATGGCGGACATCAGAAAAAATTATTTTCAGTATTTTTTAAAACTGACAGTTGGCCTGAATGTCGTCCCAAAACGACCGGTGGCGCCTCTGCTGTAAAAGTATGTTCTCGCACTAAACGGAATAATAGCTAACGAACAAACGTTGGATTTATAATACTGTGCTGGGCGAACTGCGAGCGCGATAAATGGAATCTGTGCTTGCAGTGTGCTGGTGTACAAGCTAGAACTGTGAGGGTCGTATCAATTTGAGAACATAATACAAAAGCTGAGATTATGAGGGTGGGGTAGGAAGCGTAAAGACATAAGACCAGTGTCAATTGATATCTACATCGGACCAACCAAATTAACTCGCCATATCTTGAGGGAACAGAGACCGATGGCTCATTGCACATAATGCCATGGGATCGGCATCGCTCAAAGCTTGCTGAGCCTTCAGTTCACCCATCGATGGGTATGTTCAGTGGAATGATGCGTCCATGAGTTAATTTAGGAATTGTGGTCGTAAACACAAGCAACCGATAAGGCTGGGTGTCTCTAATGATGAAATTTTTTAAAATTCCTTTATGATGCATCATGACGGTCCCTTTTCAGTCCTATGTCGAATATAGTTAGAATGCAAGTATTGGCGAAAGCTTTTACCGTTCCCAAACTTTAAAACTTTTTAAAATGAAAATAATAAGATCATAATTGGATATATTTCGAAAATAAATTGTATTGTAACTATAAATAAATATTTGTTTTATTATTATTAAGACATTAGATATTAGATACATCTATTGTGGACCGGAAAGGGTTAAAGTATATAACCTAACTTTTATCAAGTGGGGTTGGGGTTGGAAGAGGCATACGAAATCGCAAAGACCGTAAATAGCAATCGGTTGTTATCAAATTAAGGTGTCAATAGCTTCTTAAAAATAATTAGCCCTTAAAAATATCATAACTTGTTTGTAAAACTGTCTTTATGATCTGAATAATTCTTCTCAACTTCGGAAGATGCATTCGAGCAAGATTCGATAAAGGAACTTTTCGAACTTCTTGCGCCGAAAGGAAAGAAACCGACAGAGATAGTTTCACTATTCATGTCAAGTTGCGAACTGTTATTGTGTCCGTCGTCGAGGTGCAAACTAGATTCCGTCGAAGAATAACCTCTTTGTTAGATTGTTCAATTGATCAAGGACGCAAGCATCGTCTCGCGAAAACACGCAAAAGTTTAATTAATTTCCACTGAAATAAATCATCTTTAAAAATGAACCTTTATACACAAAAGTATTTCTCAGTTGTGCACAGCTCTAACAAAAAGATATTATGGATTTCTTGAAATCTGGCAATTTCTGAATCTAAAATTGGCAGCCTTACCCGTCACCCGTTAGCACCCATTGTCGTTTGCTTTATTCATCAAAATTCATAAAAAAAATTCAGGGGAATGACTGCTTATTCCAATCCCGGGAAATATTCTGCTAGTCTCCTCGCCTAAGCCGGGCTAGGGTACGGGACTCGGATATGGATTACAAAATATGAAAGCATCCACATCCTCAATACACCCAGTTTCCCCACTTTCCAGGCATCATCGTGGAGCGCCGCACTTGTCTGACGTGGGCGTTGGACGCAACGGTAGGGAACAAGGC
The DNA here is from genome assembly GCA_947568835.1 of Protonemura montana. Classification (NCBI taxonomy): domain Eukaryota; kingdom Metazoa; phylum Arthropoda; class Insecta; order Plecoptera; family Nemouridae; genus Protonemura; species Protonemura montana. The sequence goes on along the minus strand of OX387602.1, from coordinate 9,763,475 downwards.
CCTCTGATGTACGTGAACTATATATATAAATAATAATAATGCAACAAAAACAAAGATATTGAACATGTAAATTCGTTAGCTAGCCCGTAGAGATTCGAATGTGTGTATAGTATAACCCCGAAAAACAAGAGCATCACTTTCTAACAATGGGTTGTGGTAACTCATTTGTACTCATCTGAACTTGCCTCTGAAACTTGTTGGCTGTCAAAATTGAATGATTGCGCTTTGTTGTCAAATTGTTGCATTGCGTCTGCTTTGCAACTCTATTTATGGTGTTTACCAAAGGGTGTGGATAGATACACAAGTAGGCAACACATCTTAGATAACCAAAGGTTATGTAGTAGTATCTTTGGCTTCGATAGTCGAGTCGATAAATGACACCTAACGAGGTTAACACGAAACGAATTTTCGATCGAAGACCCTCCTAGTTGTCACTTGCAAACTTTAAAAACCAATACACCTGTGTTTTTGATATGTACCATACATTGAAACACAGTCGAGAGTGGCGGCGAGTGGGTGGGGGAGATGGTTGCGACGACTATTCAAGAATATTGAAATTTCACGGACGCGGCGCGCAAAAGTCACGTATCAAAGTTTCACGAGATTTATATTATAGATAGATCGGAGATATTTGGCGGAATTTCATCTGAGCGTATCCCGAGGGGAACGCCAAGAGATTTCCTCGCTTCGGGTATGCGAATTGCGCTTTGCGTCCAGTTCCTCGGCACGGAGCATGCAGATCGGCAGTGGACGAGCTGGTGCCCATTTGAAGATGCAGTCAAAGCTCGCTATAGTTTAATTTTTCAAGTTTTTAATTAAATTCGCGATGGAGTGATACAGCGAATGACGGTAGAGTGACGATATTCGTCATATTCGTCATATAGTCATACTTTAATATTTTATTAGAAGTCGATATGCTGTCCAAAAGAGGACTTAAATTGGAATATTTGATGTTAAAAAAGATCAGGTACAAGTTGTGGTAGATACTCGATTTAAGATTAAAACATTTCATAAAGATGAAACAAAGAAAGGACGTTGGTATGCGATTTTTAAAAGAGAAAATTAAGAAAAAGGTCGTTGAGCCTTCACCGTATACTACAAATTGTTTAACGGAATTTAAAATACAGAGTGAAGTGGGGTTTGGAGACTTTCGGTAAGCCGAGGGTTCACTGAAACTTTCATAAGTAAGTTATAGCGAAATAATTGCGACGGATATAGCTTCAGCTTCTGCAGCGTCCGTATTATGGGATTAAACGGAACCTAACAAAACTTGAAGCAACTTCAAAACAATGTTACCAAATGTACTATAACTTACAAGATGACTCGAGATTGAAGTTCTCGCTACAGTAACAATGCCGGACAACTATAAAAAAAATAATTGTCAGAAGTGGGATTCGAACCCACGCCCTCCGAGGAGGACTGCGACCTGAACGCAGCGCCTTAGACCGCTCGGCCATCCTGACAGATAACACACTTCACACACTACAACTACAAAGAGCGTGGATTTAAATTAAAAACAAAAAAAAAATACTTCAGTTAAGTGATAATGAAGCCTGTTATCTACTTCTAAAGTTTGAGTAGGGCTGTATCATCGACAAGCTAATCACGTATCGGCCAAAGGTCATGAAAGTAAACGTCATTGATAATCGTAAGCAAAGATTGTCTTCCATACCTGGGATTTTATCAGCGTGTTCGTCACAAATACCTCATGCTAACTTAAATTAATCACAGATACCTCATTAATATATGCGCAGATGATTATGTTTTTGTTAGTTTCATATCAATGTATATATTTTTTTTGAGTAGATATATTTTGTCTTTAGTCTAGATTTCTCAACCTCACTACCCTGTAATGTTCCCTCCATTTTACGTGCAACGTGGAACAATTAAACCATCAAACTTAAAAAAAGAACCCACAGATTTTTCGCAACTGATAATATCTATAAAATGTGTATTTATTAATCCTGGCAACGTTTTAAAGGAAAAGTACTTTTATTTTCCATCATCTGGCGAACCATTATGTAATTTAATTTTTAAGTGCTTTAAAATTTTGCTTGAGTGTAGGTACTTGGTTTGATGGCATGATATTATTTTCTGCCAATTTTCTTACGTTTTTTGGCTACAGTCTCGCTCCATGAAATGATTTCATTTTCGAATTTCAACTCATGTATTCGTAACATATTTTGCCCTCCGAGCAGGTATGTTCTTTCAGAAACGTTTGGCTGAAATTGCATCAAGCGTGGGCCCCACGAACGACCGTCAAAGACGATTTAAAGAGTAAAATCCTCACCACATTTTCAGGTTAGGACCAGAGAAGAATCATTGCCAAGGCAACAAGCCAAAAAAAGGCAACAGAACAGACCAATGAAAGCACTTACGAACTAGGAAGAGATCCTGCAGAGCCTGGGCCGCCTGACAAAGAAGTGACCAAGCTTCCGGCTCCGTTAGCGCCCCCGCTCGAAGCTCCAGCACTTCCGCTACTGTCACCGACGCCGACGCCGACGCTTCGACGCTTTCCACCATCCTCCTGCAAGCATTAGAACAATCGTCGGCGTCTTATCATCTTGCTTAGCTGATTTTGTAGTACTTTCCGAACACATATGATGCCTGCGGATTATGATGTAGACCGACATGTTAACGTCACTTGTGACATAAAAGAGCTTGATGGCATTCTGGGTGCAAGAACAACACACAAATAATGAACAGCAATAAGACATTAAATCACAGAAAATGTTAAGAAATTGTCACAAACGATAGGCGTTTGATTTAAATTAATGGGTCGATCATTGATAACAATTACATATTGAATGGATGTGTGTCAATAGGCTAAAAACCTTGCAGATGCACTGAACGTGCCAAAAGAATTCTTTCTTCACATCTCTTCATAAAAAATCCATTTTTCTGTGCGTTTTTTTTCTGTAGGCAGAAGAAAAAAGTTTTTTCTTATGTGAACATTAGCTATAGAACATTGACACTAGGTCTCCTTCCTGCTAGGCTTCAGATTTCCAACACGATGGGTGCTTTCCCTGATATACTGATATGTTATGCCTCTGATATCAAGATTAATGGGATGCATTCATGCTGAAGAATTTTTGATTGTGTTTGTTTCGACAAGAAGCTATTTGTTTTCCCTTCAAGGTTTACACAAGAGAAATAGTTTTTCTGTCGATATTTCGAGCAGGTTAAAAGTACACAAATATAAGAGACTGTGGCCCAGAAATTATGTTGATTGTGTTTGGAACGGAATAATGTATGTTTTGCTTATTCAGCTATGAAAGAGGCCCAAGAACTCAACTTTTTTCAAAGCTTTATAAGAAGATAAGAGCGCGTAGGAAGCCACTAAAATCGTTTGGTTTTCCAAACAGCGTCTAACTAGCTGAGATCCCAAACGCAAGGAAGGGGTTGTCCTCAAATGTATTCTTACTTGAGGGTGAAGTATCATTACATTTACGGTGATATTGTGTCATTTACGTCATGGCCAACCACGTTCGTTCGAAATTTACAGGTTCAAGCGCGATTTCCCTCTGCCAATCAAGGTGAAAAGTGTTTTTGTCCCGAAAAGTTCCAAATTAATCTATGTTACGAAAGTTCAGAGCCAAAAAGTTTCTAGCAAATACGACGTGAAACCACTCGTATGTCGCTCTGAATCACAACGACTGCATATGCATAACGAGATCGCCAAGTAGCTCAAGTCAGGAACCGAACTTCGAAAAGATGCGCATTTACAGGGAGGGCACAAAAACGCATCGCCGTCCCGCGCGCTATAAAATGATTACATGCCATTCCAACAATAATCGAGTCTCTCAGTTCGCGCTCCGGCTCGATCTCATAGAGGATTGAGACATTCTGGAGCGTCTTGCGCCGCGATGAGCTCCACAAAAGAGTCACTTCTTCATTCAACACATTTCTGAATAACCGACAAAGCGACCCAAGATCCCATGGAAACGTCGCACACATCAAGTCAAATATACTATTCAACGAGGCGGCAATATCTAGGAACCAATATCATCGCTTTTCGTTTGGAGGTTGGGATCATGTAAGCTTTATTATATATACTTTCGTTTTGAACTAGTGTCGAGCCGTGTATGGGAAACTACATTCACTTTTATGTATGTCCATGTGTGGAATATACCGAACGGTTTCGCGAATTAGAAACACCGGTTTTAGAAAGACCCTCGAGGTTAAGCACCACTGCGCTAGGTCAGGCTTTGGATGGGTAACCATCATACACGTGTATAGAGTTCTGTTTCGGAGTGAGGTTAAAGGGATGAAAATGAGTACAGCAATTTGATTCACCTTGCTAATTAACCTCTTGACAGCATGGATGTGAAGAGGAATCCTGTTGTTCGCTTTGTACCGTACTTCGGAAGGGACGTTAAGCCGGTGGTCCCCTAGGTGCTATTCGATAGGAGTAGGTTACGTGCCGGCACCGGATTTTCCCTCCTATCTTCTAGCTTAAGGTAAGGTTCATAATCATCCACTTATTCGCCAAAGATTAGTGTCGCAGAGCCAGTTTTCAGAACAGTGCGTCGTTAAAACTCTACTAATCAATCAAGTTTGACATTTTTGTTATTGGGTCATCTTTAGTGAACGAAGCAAATACTCACTGAAATCATCCCCACGGAGCGAAAAATATGTCTTAGAAAAACGCGCAATTGACAAAGGTCCGTCTTAGATAGAAAGGTTCATAGATAGAAAGAGAGAAAGGTTCATCTTCAATGAATTCTTGTTTCCGAAGAGAGCATCAATGAACGAGCACAGACTTTTGAATTGGAAAATGTTTCTAAGAAACGACACGAAATCGAGTTATGTGATGGCACGAAGTAGGTAGTACCTAATATACGAACATATACGGCGACTTGCAAACACCTTTTATATGTCCATGGGTGGTAAAAGCAAGCAAAAGCTCGTATCTCAAATTTTCATCCGTGTTCCCCCGAGGGGTAGTAAGTTCCGAGCTTATACTTATGCTCACGGTTGAAGGGTGTTTTGAAACCAGCATTAAACAGCCCCATATGTCATTTGCAAGCTAACCATGGACGAGCCTCGCGAGCTGGCCGAGCACGCGTGGATAAAACCAAAAATAAATAAACCCAAAAATGGATAGAAAAAATAAAATAAAAAAAACAGTGTGAAAATTGCACTAAACAAAAGCCATCAAAACTTTCTCCCACCGCTTCATACCCAATTTCAACTAACATAAACCGCGAGATACCCTATGGTGTAATTACGTTAACATCTAAGAACAAGCTGCATAACGACGGGTGTTTAGCGTTGTCTTTCAAACTTTACACTAATTACAACAATATCTGCACGATGTACAATAATTTGTATCGCCTTGTAATGTCGTCATTAATCATCCGTGATTACTCTTCATCTAAACCAGCGAAATTTTCTACACAGCGCCCACAACGCGAGCGTATAATAAGTGAAACATGGGCCAAGCAAAAGGACGACACTGCCGCATCGGTTTCTCTAGTTTTCCTGTTGTAGATTTAGCTATTTATAACACGTCTCGCTAACTCGTATGCATTCAATTCGCCTTCGCTTCATTAGAACTTCGCACTCTATGCCCGAGGCCCGCATGTTTCCTTACAGTATCTAAACTTGTATTTAAACATTTGTCAGATTGAAAGCAACGCGTGCAGCGGGGCCATCGTGGTGGGTTAGTCGTAGTAGTGAACAAATGGGATGACCACAAACTCCTAAATTCGGTCATGCTCCACGAGTTCCCGAAGTCCCCAACTGTGTTCGACAAATAATGCCACCAGATAAGCCATCTCAAGTGGTTTTTGGGGAGGTTTCGTTGTTACGAAAAGGGAAAATAGTCCGTAAAATGTCATCACTGTCGTCGCGGACTTGGATTAATTTCATGACTAAAATCGCATATATATATATATATACGTTCTGCGAGTATGCGGTAAAAATGTGCGTCGTAAAAGAGCGGGATATTTCTTTACGTATTTCCTGGTGCGGAATTAAAATGTTATTTTCGGTTTTATTGCGAGAAATATACGCGAAGTAAGACACTCAAATGTCAAAACGAGCCGCAGTAACTTGTGGGCGCTAGGGTCGCGATAAGGAGTGTAGCGCAATAATATACGACGGCGACAAACTTTAGTACGGCTCACATTTTACTCTGATTCAAACCGAGTATACTGGCACGAATCGAGATGTCGAGTTCATTTCATACCATATAACCTCGAAATAGTTCCTAGTCCGTCATAACACAGAAGTTAAGCAGCACTGCGCTGGGTCGTGTATTGGATGGGTGACCATCACACACAGAGAGAGGTTGAAGGGATGAGAGTTTGTTCAGCAACTTCATTGGCCTTGTTTATCAACCTCTCGAAAGCATCGATTTGTGGAGGAATTCTGTTGTTAGCGTTATACCGTCCATCGGAAGGGACGTTAAGCTGGTGGTCTCCTTTCGATAGGAGTATGCTACTTACCGGCACCGTGTTTCCCCTCCACCCTTCTAGGCTAGGTTAGGTTTATTCTCTCACGACACTTAGAATTAAAAGAATTAAACAGTTTATTTTTATTTATCTTATTCGCCGATGCCTTCAGACTAGTGTCACAGAGCCCGTTGTCAAAAGAGTGCGTCGTTACGCACTACAATTTATCAGTCTTCAGTCTGCGAGAAATGAGATAATTTCGAAAAAATACAATTCACGATGCGATTTACCGAAATTCGATTAGCCATGCCAGACAGCCGCGAAATTTCCGCCCAATTTGGTAATGCATTGCTTATATTTCGGTAATTACCGGTACGGTGGCAAAATGTTTACTCGGCTCTGCGCTGGCTGCCTAATGACTTTCCGGGCGACAAACCTATATTTTCGATTCGAATTATCTGCGGCGAGGTGGCCACCATCACTAATTATCATCGATAATTAGTAAAATTATTAAAAAAAAAAAAAAAATATTTCCACGAAACTGTCTGTGAATTTTTACATTCCGAAGTTTAGCAAGTAGTTTAAGGATCGAAATAAACGGAACATATTTTTGCTGCCGTAAAAATAACGCGATCTTGCTCGCATTATGGTGCCAATATGGATATAGTTACCTATAGCTGTGTAAGAAGACGTATTTCACCGAAACGAAATAATTTCTTACCAATATACGGCGGAATATGTAAACTGTCAATTCGTCTCACGCTTGAGATGATGAGGATCGCATTTCTGCAGAGCACTTGTAACAATGCAACGCATAAAAAACGTCTTTAGTTCTTCCTCACAATGAAACAGTTCAATTGATTAGAAAGAAAATAAATAAAGAAATGTCTAGGACGCAGACGTATAAGATCTAATAAAGATTTAAAATGAACGATCTGAGTTACATTGATATTTAATTATAGCGGCAAGGTATGAACATAAAATTTAAACTCATCAAAACTGTCCACCTGTCGAAATTATTTTATAACACGGGCACATAAAAACTAGTGAATTTCACACCGCTAGCGTTTTCAAACAAATTAAACCTCTCCTATGGCAGAGCAAATACTACTCCCCCCCGTAACATTGTGCAGAGTGCAAGACTAAAGCTAGCACACCTGTTCCTTCATTTCCAAAACTCTTGCTTTTCCCGGGACTTAACGGGCACACACTTGCCACTCCACGTATATTATCCGGTAACCTGCGTTTTCATGGCACTCGCAATTTATTCTTAAATTTAACTAGGAAATATTTCCAAGAGCCGTAAAATGCAGATATTAATCACGGCGTAGTTACGGGCAAAACTTGGGAGTTGAACTAATTACGAATGTGGAAGTACCGGGTTTGGCAGAAAATATCAAATGTATCTTTGTTTATTTAGAATGACGCATTGTAGTTCAGTTATATCTCACATCGTCGAACCAAAAAAATAAAGACACCCTTGAAATGTTCGATCACGCACTCAGCAAATCCAAAAAAACGTCCAGCTTAAAATGTCAGCTTAAATTTGTCACAAGTAAAAACCGTCAGAAAAACTGAAACATATGCAGTATCGAATCGTGAATATTTTCCTGTCAGAAAACGGTGTTTGCATGATCCCCACTTGCCAGTAAAAGCAACCCTTATAGCAGCTAGCAGAGTTCCCAGCTGATCCAACTTCCAAACCGACCTGCAGAGCGGTGAGCGGTTCGCTCGAACGACCGGGCAAGCATCAAGCATAAAAAGCATAAAGCAGACGTCAGTTCCTTGCAGGCACGCGTGAGCTAGCAAATAAAGGGCTACTTGCTGTTACAGTTCGACATTTCTGACATTTTCAAGACGCGGAAAAATACAGATATTTCGTATATATTTATCCGGAAATGACGAGGAAACGTACGAAAAATTGAAATTTTGATATTTTGACGTAACAAAATGAATTCTTTTCAAAACATGCGACCATTTTCCAGTTGGACTACGGTTTACATTTTAATATTCTAGCATTTTTGTTCAAATTTTGGTCCGTCGGTCGCAGTCGTCATGGTGGAATGGCAGAACAGTTGAAACGTGTGACAGGGCGTGAGGGAGGGGGGGGAGGGGGGGGGGGAGAAGGAGGGTAGAGATAATAGCAGAGAAAAAATACATATCAGTGAACTTTGCAAGTTTTACTCGCGTCGTCTCAAGAACCATATGAAATAGATTTAAAGTAGATTGCATCACGGATCAACCCCATCAAAATTGCACGTTTCCATGAGAGATGGTAATGAAGATTGTGCGTCTGGGTGTGCCCTCAACGAAATATTTGATTGTTCAAAAACCAACTGCCATGAAATATACCTAAATATAAACGCCAGCGCCGTCATAATAGATTTTGACAGTCTTATGTCCTCATTTGCGCGGTTGTTAATGAATTCCTGTCGGGTCCATTCGCGGGGCGATAAATAGCGAACAAAACGGAAAACCATGCTTGGCATTCTCGGGGTAAAGCGATGCGGAGGAAACTTGGAACGCTAATCTAAGTTTCAGAGTTGGACTAGTGTTCTAACGGGCACGGGGCAACCGTAGCAGGACCCTGCGTCGAGTTCCCGCCCGAACTTCGCCAATACTTCGCGCCTGGTGCAACTTCGCGCACCCATTCACCATTCTAAGTCAGGATATTCAGCCAATTCTGAAATTCAGGATAGATTATTTTGTGAAAATAGAGGAAAATGCTTTACGCTAAGGACCTGTTTTTGAGACGTACAATCTTTTAGGGGCCACCGACCCTCGACTTCGCTTAAATGAAAGGGAGTGCGATCCGGGGTCAATTAGTTCACCGTATTCTGCCGCCATTTTAGTTGGCGCAGCGCTGTGACCGGTATAGCTGTATATATAAATACGGGTGTTTAAATTGCGGTCTTATCCAGGAACTTGCCGCGGGGAAGAGAGAAACTAATGGTTGAATTGCGAGGGTCTTTGAACTTCAACCTTGGTGGGAATGGGCTTTTATTTGAAGCAAAAACAAGATAACAGTTAACTTAATGACAATTCGGTCTTGGTGGATATTAGAAGATATATTCCTAATATACCTTTCGGATAAGGTATAGTTTTTACTGTTATTTAATTAGACGTTTGTTTAAAAAAGGACGGCTGAAAGTGCCATCAGGTGGCACCTATCGTAACGGGCTCGTTAGTTCAGCAGAAATCTCAATCATGACACACCCTTAATGCTTGCAATACTTTAACTTCGCTTTGTGTACTCTTGAGGAACTCATTATCTTGCGCCCATAACGGTCACTGGCATCTCTTGCTAGAAATCAGGTAACAACTTTATTAAATGATAACATATTAATAAGCGCCAGAAATGTATTCATAACAAAAATTGTCTTGCTCTTTTTGTCCTACGTTCTGACTTTTGACCAGTGGCCATACTGGAAATATTCCAATCACTGCAAATCAATCATTCGCATCGCTGGATTAAATTACAGCGATTGTATAAAGTGTCACACAATAATCTTAATCCAGTATAAGACAATGTTAGCTCAAAATTGTAAATGCCATTCCGATTTTCTTTAATCCGGACGTTATTTTTAATACGGAAACTCTAATTACGAAAGAAGAGTTTCTTGACGCAATTAGCTAAAGTGCTTTCGAGAGCCAATTAAACAGAAATTAATTTCCGTTTGTTTTAAAAATCTTTCTGATATTGTGAAAGTTATTCCATTCTAAACATAATTATTTAAGCATACAGCAAGCTCTTTAATGTCAGTAACACAGAGAAGAGAGTAAGCTTACTTACTTCCAGCTCGTGGTCGGTCTAAACGTGAACTTCTCAAGCGAAAGTATTTAAAAACAACCTCACAGCTGTATCACCCTCACCCAAAGACATTAAAGAAAGAACAAGAAGTTACTTATTATTTAATTGAACTATTAATATGCAATATTTTTCCTTCAGGAATTGGTTGAGTATCAAATGTAAAGCTTGTGGAAGAAAGGGAACGAAAACAAATAATGGAACTAGAGAAGAGAATCAATTTTAATGCAATGATGGAATATAATAGTGGATTCACAGCCACATTTTTATAATAAGCTAGGATTTTTCAAATTTACAAGCTAATAAAATTGCAGGGCGGTAATGCAAATCAGCTAGAAAATCTGGCTTTTATAAAACTATGTGAAATGTACGAGAAAGTCAGTCAGCTGAGTTCTTGCTCGAGTTGAGAAGCGAATTCTGGAACGAGAACGAGAAGCGTGTTCCTGGAAAACACTGGTAACAACTGCAGCTGCACTGGAATTAGGAATAACTTAATCGTAAAAGTACAGAGCGTCCCGATTTTGTCAATCAGAAAAACAAGCTGGTTTCGTACGAGATAAACCAATAGAAAAGAAGCAAAAGAAAATGCAAACGATTTACGATGGAAAAGTTTCTTCGGGAAAACGTATACCAACAATACGGATTTTCTTCAGGTTATTTTGGAATATCAATCACTTACAAAATAAAACATTACTAGGCCAAGTTTCCACATATTTCAATTTTCAATGCTTTTTTTCGTCATTACGTCGTAAAATTAAATGTTACCTACCACTTGTTTTTGTTTCCATGAATTTAGCATATTCCTATGTCAACTTTACCATGGGTTCAGAATTTAAAAAAAGAAAAAATATTTCAACTCGATTTCAAAAACGATAAAAAATGCCTTTTTTGGCTTCCGTGGTTAGAAAAAATAAATCCCATAACAGTCAGTTAAACAATATTCGGTTGAACAGATAACTTCCCGTTAAAAACTCATCTCCACATGGTTGCAGCCAATCAGCCACATCTATTTTTCTCTTAATCTGCGGTTACTTATTTAACTAAAGGTTGTAAGCCGGCTCTCAGAACCGTTCTTTTAGAATGTTTAGATTAATTCAGTTTTTACTTTAAGCGTGCGTTTTTTTTTAGTTCTTTTAGTCGTTCTTTCAGAACACATTCTTCGACCAACATTTTTCGACCTTCCTTCGAAAAAAAAGATTAATTCTCAGTACTCTCAGTATTCGATGATCATCTACAAAACTACAAAAGAAAAATACACTATACAAAAACAAAAAAATACGTTTTAATCAAAAATTAAGTTCAGAAACCGCAGCACGCTAACCTTTTGGTTGTCGTGTCAATGCCATTTGTTAAATAACTTCAAAAAAGTTTGTAATGAGTCCTGTTTTGAGAATTTCCTTATATTTTCGGGTCGATGAAGGTGCCGTGCTCTCTCTTCTAGTGAACGCTGGACACACATGAGCAGGCAAGTTAGACTTTCTAATAGTGCATCGAAGTCCACACAAAAAAAAAACATGTAGGACTTACTAACCCCGTTAATAACAGGGACAAGAAAAGGTAAACGGTAGCTGGCTGGTTCTGGTTCAAGATGCCGCCCTGATAGCACTACGTAAGAGCCTAACTACAGAATAGTATCGGGTGGTGAATATTAGCCCACCACGCCCTGTACTCCTAAACTTGACGGGTAACGGCGATATGCGAAAGGGGACTAACTACTATGATAGAGGAGGAATGCATTTTCCAAGTGGACTTCCAAGTATTTCCCGAAAAGCTCGCACATCAAAGCAAGTATTTGAGCCCGCATAGCTCATACTACAAACTCTATATAGGTTGGCTTAGCGTTTGTGTTGAACGTTACGACGCCAGAGACATGACAATTGAAATCCATGCTAATAAAATAGATAACACCGTTTGCAAGAAAGGAAAAGCGTACTCTTGCGGCCCCCAGGCGATGCATTTTTAAATCCGCAATAACTGCCGTCAGATCGTTCACTCTGAACAATTTGAGGATAATTAAACGTCCAGAATATGTCTGTGGACGAAACATTTTAGTTGAGAAAAATTAAGCGCTTGTTGGACGATATTACAGTTCACAATGAAGAAGGAAAATACCGAATTCTTGCCACATCAACCACAAAGTTTGTTTTCAGAGAGGCAGATGGCAAAACGGTGATTGAATGACAAAAAAAAAGAAAATAACTCTCTTGATTAATTTCAACCCGATGCAATATAAAAAAAGTGCATAATTAAGATGCAAGATCTGAGTCAAAACCTTTTTTGACCTCGCTAAAATAACAATCATTTTCACAATTTTCCAGTCTACTAATAAACTAATCTAGTCCAAGTAGAACTAATCAACAATACATACTACAGCGACACCGCGAGCATCGACGGTAACACAGTCGAAGATCTAGCTGCGTTCCTTGGCTAGACATCATCAACAGGTGCGGCTGCGACACCACCTCGCTCCTTCTTGGTCGGGATTTTCGTCACGTAGTTGACAAGGTCCCTGCCGACTCCACTCGGCCGTCCCGCACTCGCGCCGGTGCGCCGAGGGGACGGCATATAATACACGACACACGACACTCCGATCAGGAACAAGAAGAATACGAAAACTATGTCGAACATCAGCAAGGAGTTGAATGTCATAAACTGCATTTCCTGTCAAACTTTGTGGACGCGCTGTCCGCAACACAGTTTGAAGATAGTCGTCGGCCACTCACCAAAGTTTCGATTCTGTGCAAAACGGGAATCGAGATTAGAAATTACCTAACTACTGTGTACAATGGAAGTTGGTCCAAGTTCTATTATTGGAGAATGGGACTAAGATCTCTTGTTATTGGCTTTTTGAAATAGCTGCGCTTGGTCAAAGCTGAAATTAATTAAAGCTGGCCGAGTAGAATGTTGATTGTGTTCAGGGTTGGGTATGTTTTGCGCTTGCTTACGTTGGCAGTACATTGATTGAGTGTGAGGTGGAGAAAAGTTGTTGATGGCTTCTCGTAATAGCCGGGTATAGAATTCAAGAAACCTAGTAAGTTCGGGGAAAGCGTACTTCACCTACGAAAGGTGTCCACGAATATTGGCGTTTTTTGAACGAGACCGAATCGGGCATCTTAAGTGAGCAAAGAACATCTGGCAAGGAAAAGTGAAAATCTTTGTCGTATCTATGACAACACACCCACTTAAACTCGCTACACGGAACTTACAATCCAGATAAATACTAGAGACATGTTTGAATTGATTTTTAAGGGATCTATAGCAGTTTTTGAGGAAAATAAAGCGAAAGTAAACACAGGAAGCGTCGGCGATGAGCGCTATCAGCCGCGGAAAGACCTATTGTGAACGATATTGCATAGATCAGTCGAGACCATGTAACGGTATTGGTATGAGTATTCGATGAGAAGAAAGTGTACACGTGTATTCAATGGTGGCAGCGTCCCCCCCCCCCCCCCCCCCCTTCCCTTCAGCTGGAGGATGCTAGACAAAAAATATTGTCCACGTCCCAGCGACACTAGCCGCCACCTACCTCCCTATCGACAATAATCCCAAAACTAGAAACACTTTCCAAAATGGCCCTCGCGTTTCAACCACACCGCTGATGAGGCCACCTGTAGCTCGCAATAAAAAAATTATCATAAAAAAACGCATCCAAAAGAATACCCGCCAGAGTACTAAAAACTTTTTTGAAAACCTTCGCTACCATCACTTACGATCGCCCAAGCACAAAATAACCGCACTGTTCTCATAGGCACTGTATTAATATTTATATGTGTGTATCAAGAAATAAAAATCTCCGCGGCGTGCGAATTCACGACGCCTCTCGCGTGTGTCGCTCAATCAGCGACGTCGGCGTCGTCGGCGTCGTGAGAGAAGTGTGCTCCGGTTAGCGTCGCGGCGATGCGCGCTCGACGCTCACTGCACGCGGTATGTGTCATCCGGCTGCCGTTGGGAAACGTGGACCCCTAAAGAGCTAAGAGGAACAAGGATCGATTTGTATTTTCGGGGGTTCGGGGGTACGGAGGGAGGTTCCCGGTGTGTTTAAGAGCATGCGCGCCTGCAGATATCAAATGAATATAAGGGCTAGATGTATGCGTGTAACTCTCAAATGAAGAATAATATGCAATCAAAATGTGGGTATAGGTACTCCTGGCGTATACAGGCGCGTAACTTTCTCCAAGCTTCCTGTGCACGTTACCGTGAGATGGTAATGGATTCCTACTTGGCACAATGTCTGCGCTGGAACGCGACGCCCGATGCTGTTTGTAAACCCTCCCCGTTCGCAAACGGGGGCATTGAGCCATGCAGCGAGGACATATTGTCATTGTACTCGGTGGAAATTATATCGATACCATGTGACTGCGTCAACGCATACAATTCAGAGTTAATATAGAGGCGCGAGCATTATATTCGCATTACGCGCGGCTCTGTTGAGAGCGCTAAAAATATTTTTCTAGGCAGGCTCGTCGGTATTTCCATACACAAACATCTACGATTTCCAATTTGTTTTGTTTTATAAAGTCTCCTAATTTAAATTGCTACTACATTGAATTTGATATGTATAGGTTAACAAAAGCAAGATCCGTGACACGGAAGGCTCTAAATTTGACTCTTCCATGATATTGATCAAAGTTCTTGACCTTTTAGACTCGTTTTGTTCAACACAACCCCCCCCCCCCCCCCCCTGACTAACTGCGCCTATTACGCACGCATAAAAGCGCGTAAAGCAGTCAGCGTCCGCGGACCTGTCTACCCCCAGACATCAGCATAATATCGACGTCGATGACGCCAGCAAGCGCTCGCTTTGCTAGCGTGGGCGAAACAAATTGGCGATGCAAAGTATTTGGTATTTGTTCCATTAAGTTGATGTCATTCACCGAGTTGTGCAAACGAGCACCCTCTTCGACCCAACCGACGGATGGGTCTTTATCAATCTCACGTGACACGTGCAAATCAAATTGTCGACCTTGTGTCTTTTAAATGTAGCGTCGCGACGCTTCGCGGTGAATAGGTACAAGGCGACGCTGATGAGACGGCGTTACAAAAGGTGCTTGGTGAAATGTCGTCTTAGATCCGGAGATTTAGACTAAAAGGTTGATGCATTTTGCGACTAAAGTGATGATGAACACAGCATGCACATTATTATTCATAGTGTGTCGGTAAAGGTGTTTGCACGTGCAGGTATAATTTTGATAAAATCTATTCATTTTAATTGGATTGGTTTAAACCATGTTTTCGTAGTATGAACGAAACACATTGCGGCCAATGACAGTTAACAAACATTAAAAAAACGCCAAATTTAAAAATCAAAATTCTTAAAATTGATGAAACACATGAAATGATGTTTAAGTATGTGCTACATTGCATAAACTTATTGCGGTATGCATGTGCATCCCACTAAGGTAGTGTTGAATTCTACCTCATTTAAGTTTAACCTCACGTTCTCTGTATATTTACGGCAACGAATGCAATTTCATGAACCGCACGCCAACCTATAGTTCAATCACAACTCGGTTTATTAACACAGCGAAGACATGTGGTGCATCCCCTATGTCACGGCAAAAATTTAGCGTATATAACCGTATATAGTTGAAGAATCAGCCAGGGTATTAACAACGTAGCCAATTTAATTAGAAATATTTATGTACAAACTACACATTTTTCATCAACATGATGAAACACATTGTTTTTATAGTACTGACGAATTTTTGCATTTTAAAGAATCTGAATATAAATGTGAGGAATGTTTAAAAACCCAACTAGTGTGATGGTTTTTAATAAATTGACAATTATTAATGCTTGTGATAACAACAATATTGTAAGTACGCAAAGGGCATGCACGTAGGTGCAATAAAATGTATCTTAATAAATAAATTAAATTAAATAAATAAATAAATTTTCCACTTGCAATTTCAAGTGCAAATGAGTGTATGTAAAACATTAATTTGCGTCCATGTTCAAAGTTCAATAAAAAATAGCTAGAGTTCTAGGTAATTTATGCGGCTTTCAAATGAAATAAGCATTTTTTTTTCAAAGCAGGGTTCCTGAAATGTATGTAGACAAGCTGAATGTTCCTAAAAGTGTGGCATCATTTTGCGTTACTTTTGTGCACATTTTAGGACTAATTAAATCACAACAAAAATTACGACTTAATTAATTTAAAAGGCAGATAAATGGTGTCCTCTCCGATGCCCCACTCTCCGATAGCCCACCTACCTTTTTCCAAGCCTGTGTACCTGCGTCGGCCAAGCTTCGGCCGCGCTCGGCAAGACCATGCTACACAACACAACGATGACGAAAGCTCATGATACGCGGCGAATTTAAACGTCCCATTGCCTGGTAATATTATTTTCCTGAAAACTACAAAAACTCAATACCTACACCCAAAAATACTTAAAACTCCAGCGAGGTACAAATAGTGTACCTCTGTTTACAGTGGCGAAACTAGGTGTACCTAGCCCCTGAGGCAAGATAAAAATAAACTGTTCTTTGCGATTTAGTAATTAATCGGGATCACCGAAATCGATCCAAACGATCCAATAGATGTTTCCAGTCACGAATTAGATTTGCCTCGGGAAGGCTCCCCTTTATCTAAACAGCTTCTTGTCTTATGATGGTTTCTAGACTCATGTCTGCTTAATGTAAACTTAGCACTATTTTTGACAAAAACTATTTGAACTGGGTTTTGAACAACAAAATTTCCCAACGTTTCGTAACTTGTACCTGTTACTTTATCAAGGGTTAGAGCAGTCCTGACAATTTTCCGATAACAAAAGAACCACGCAAAATTATAACAATCACCTAATTCAATGCATCTAAATAAAATAATCAGGGTCAACAACTAAAAAACGAACGTATTATGTATTTTCTGAAATAAAATCCCGAACACATTGGCGTTTTTTACTAACTAACCAATTATGTGTATGGAGAATACTTGGAAGAAGGAGACATAATAGTTAATTTAGATGTTGTTGGACTATTTAGTAAAATTCCGTTTAACGAAACGGTGGGAATTTTTAAAACAAATAGTAGCAAGTTTAAGTTACCAATAACTTTGATTAATTTGATAGAAGAATGTTTAAAGTGCAATTATTTCTTATGGGATGGTCATATTTATCAGCAGAAAGAAGGAATAGCAATGGGGTCACCTTTATCTCCAGCATTAGCGAATATCTTTATGGAAGATCTAGAGAAAATAGCGTTGAATAGTGCAGAACTATTAATGCAGTCTATGAAGTGAGTTGTGAGCGTGGAAAAGTATTTATAGGAGAAACAGGTAGAAAAATTAGCACAAGGGTCAAGGAAAACGAAAGACACATAAGATTAGCAAAACAATCTAGCAGTGTTGGGGAAAAACAAAGACACTTAAATCAATCAGCGTGTGCAGAACACGGGAATGAGTTTCAACACCACATTAAAATAGACACGGTAAGGATTTTATGTCGGGATGATAGGAAATTCACTAAAAAAGTCGGAGAAGCAATAGAAATTAAAAAACTACCCAATAACTTCAATAGAGATGATAGTTTTCAACTAGATAGAGCATGAGAAACAATTTTACAACAGAAAAATGAAATAATGAGTATCAGTGAGGAGGAAGAAGAAGTCAGCACAAAGAATCCAGAAGAAACTATTTGGATAGTTTAAGAACTAAACGTAATAAATAAGGAAATTTTGATTAAATCACACAACGTAAGGACATACACATAACTGGTTAGTTAGTAAAAAGCGCCAATTTCGTCGGGAATTCATCTCAGAAAATACAAAATACGTTAGGATGAAAACTTATCTTGAAATCTTGTTTGACAGGTTGTGACGTGATATAGCGTCACTAGAATCAGAGTGACTGTGAGTATTCACAGCCTCTTGATTCTACTGAACTGTCATTACTGAGAACTGTCATTCTCATCAAATACACTAAAATCGTCTCTAAAAGTCAGTGTCCAAGTGGCTCAATGGTTCAGGGCAACACCCGCGAAAGGTGGAGATCGGGGTTCGAGTCCCCGTTTGGGCATCAATTTTTGAGACGGTTATGGTGTTGTTAATAATAAGAAACAAAACACGTTAGTTTTTGAGTTATTGACCCT
Organism: Protonemura montana; assembly: GCA_947568835.1. NCBI lineage: Eukaryota > Metazoa > Arthropoda > Insecta > Plecoptera > Nemouridae > Protonemura > Protonemura montana. Next base: position 9,745,185 of record OX387602.1, on the reverse strand, counting down.
GATTATTTTGTTTAGACGCATTTAGGAAGCTTGATCTAGGTAAATGTTATAATTTTGTGTGGTTCTTTTGTTATCGGAAAATTGTCAGGACTGCTCTCACCCTTGATAAAGAAACAGGTACAAGTTACGAAACCTAGGGAAATTTAATTGTTCTTCACTTGGCATTTCAAACTCAGTTCAAATAGTTTTTGTCAGCTACTTGTCTTATTTTCTGTCAGAAAATAGCCAACACGGTTGACAATATGGTATTTATTTTTGCCAAAAAGTATGGTATTAATTTGCTGTAATATACATGTGTTGCATGTGATGCATTATAAAAATTGTCGACATCAATGTCGCAAAATTTTGTCGACATCGAGTGCAGGTGACTAGCCAAGCCCCGTTTTGGATTTTGTTTCATAGTAGCTGGCAGAAAAGCTTCGTTTTGACTCAGTTCTAGTCGGTAAAAGGCCCCGAAAGACAACATGGGCTATTGTCAACAAGGACATTTTTCGTATGGGCACCAACGATGTCCGGGTAATGTTTTCTAGCAGTTGGATTATTCATTATTTCTGTGTTGGGAAAATTGAGCTGTCCTGACATGACGAGAACGCAAATATTTCGGTCTCGTACGCGTCCTGAGACAGCTAAAAGATAGCTACATCTTTTAATTGAGAACGGAGATTATTATTAATAAACCCTCGCATTATATAAGTATAATATAATCTCTTCTTATCACATTTTCTCGTAGTGCACGTTCGAGAGATTCTCAGCGTTATTAAAAGTTCCTTTTGTCAATACATACCTTTGACATACCTTGCGTGTGCCCTAGCCTGTCCCTTCGCACCGTTGTACCAGGCATTTCACAATGTTACATCTCTAAAACACTTAAAGGTTTGACAGCAAACAAAGTCAATGCTTACTGGCAAAGCAATCAAAGAAGGTCTAAAATTTTTGAATTCACCGCGTATCATGAGCTTTCGTCATCGTTGTGTTGTGTAGCATGGTCTTGCCGAGCGCGGCCGAAGCTTGGCCGACGCAGGTACACAGGCTCGCAAAAAGGTAGGTGGGCTATCGGAGAGTGGGGCATCGGAGACGTCGCCAGATAAATTACCAATGGGGCAAGGAATAGCTATTTAGATTTGCGCTGTGACCTATAATGTCTTACACAAAATCGTAGGCGTGAGCGACCAAAAACCTAAAAAAAAGATTGCTGGGTTCCGTGTGCTCCAGACGAATTTCTTCCCAGAAGCACAAGCCATTTGCATTTAATTTCATTTAATAAAGTAGCGCTTATTCCCCACCGCACCCTCTACCCAGCGAGAGAACATGGCGCCGACAAAGGCGTCACCGGTCGTTTCGGGATGACATGCAGTCCAACTGTCATTTCTAAAAACACTACAAATCATCTCCGCTGATGTCCAACGTTTTTCTTTTCCTTCAAATCTTTTGTGTGCCAAGATTTTTTGTTTTTCGAGCCATTATGAGAATTTTTCTAGCAATTATAACGCATTTTGGAATTCCACCATTGAAATTATAACTACAATTTAATTCATGAGTTGATAGCAATGCTGGGGGCCAGTTCGTGGGCTGGTATCGTATCTTTACTCTAATGTATGTGATTGCGAGTAGGGACTGTGTGAAGACGCTCAGCAAAGCAAGCTGCAATTAAAGGAAGGGTGGACTGGGCGGGTGATTCGTTGGAGGCGCCCGGCCATCTGAGCCCAGAGAAAATTCGAAAGGCGCAGCGAAACGAAGTATGTTGCCAAAATTCGGAGGTAAAAGAAACTCGAAAGCAATTATTTCTGAGCAATTAATACGTCTATTTCAATTCAGTGCATTTCTGTTGGATTACACCTGCCGTTTTTATATAAAAGAATCTATCCTATCTGAGATCCTGGAATGGAGTTTTTCTAAAGCAAGTCCTTGAAAAGGTTTTCCGTTACAAATATTAAAAAACAAACATAGGTTACAAGACCAGAGCCAACTGACGGGGCATATTCTGGCCAGCATCACATAGCCGTCTTTTTTGGGCCAGCCCTCTCTGGTTCTCATCGAAATCGGGTAGCAATCGCGAGCAGTGGGCCCCGACGCATCACTGTTCCCACCGGATAAGCTAAGTAAACGCGAGCAACCGAGCGCGAGTTTGATCTGCACTCTACGCAGTTTCCTTAAAGCCCACTAATGAGGGTGAATCTTTGGTTTGATAGCAATACGGTTAACTAAACTGGATTCATGAGGAGCCATTTCATGTGTACGTTTTCAAGACTCCCGCCAGTCGTTCTTTCACAGGTAAAGTACGTTATTTGAAATTGACATGACATAAAAAATAAACATGAGCTGAATATTTTTATAGTTTTTGGTTTATATGACAAACGGATCACGCATTTGAAGCATGCATGCACATAATCAAAAGTCGATAAACCTACATACGAATGGTATTTACTGTAAATACACAGGATTTATTTGCAAAACACAAATGTGTACTTACCCACCTGTGATTTAAAAGCGACGCCGTAAAGTGAGCCCCTAGTTATGTACTACACCAAGATCATAAAAGGCAACTTCTGATTTGATCCGATTAGATGGTTGTATTTTCCTCGTCCCTTATCCAGATCCTGACGGATTCCAAGGCTTATGTTGGTAAGCAATTCCCTTTTAGCACGCTGTCTAGAAGTTATAGGACTGGCTGCTTTTGGGTTAACGTGATAATAAAGGGTTTACGAAAACCAAATTGGGGCGTATTCATCGAAAAGGTGAGACGCATCAAGCTGGATTCCAGTTTATTCTTGGTTTATGGCTGATCAGACGATATACTACCATTTTTCATTTAATTCAAGACGAAAGCCTAGTCGCAGGCATCACTGAATCGCTGTTTAAACAAGTCACTAAATCTTCTGTAAAAACGTTGAAGACCGCAGAAAACGTACAAAAATCATGCTAACACATCTTAAATATACATAAACGTCGGCAACCCTTAAAAGCCATGTGGGGGAGGGGGGGGGGGGGGGGGGGGGGAGATAACGCAAAGAAACATGGCGTCTTCCATTTTCCAATATTTAAACACAGAAAAAACAACCGCTGTTTGACATCCCTTGAAGCGGCGGGCAAAGTGAGGCGTCGGATTAGTACTGGTTACAGAAGGACGATGGAAGAGGGCGATAGAGGAGAGGACGACGAAGAAGAGACACGGCAGCGTGCCGATGAATGCAATGGGTTGTCGTATTTTCACTCCAAATATTCCGTATTTTTACTTTATTTGCCCCAGAAAAATTGAGACAGTTGGGGACTTGAAAATGGTTGCCAATTTCCAGCACCGGCTAGCGGAGTCTGGAATAAAGAATTTCAAATTTAACAGATAGGTATTAGGCCATTTTCACGAAGACTGTCTAGCAGCTATAGTAGCACGGTTTTTTTGCACTCATTTTCCATTCGCTTAGGGCTTTTCTTACATATTCCTCCACCGACGATTATTAAGAATGGACGACTTAAAAAATAGTCAACCAGACAACATGTCAATAGTCCAGTTGATATCTAGGTAAAGGTTGAAGTGATGTACAAATAAATTTGTGCAACGGTGAGTGAATTACGTCTGACTTGATTAAAGAGAGCCTGAGTAAACATTGTGCTCGTTATCCAAATAGGTCACGACGCTGACTAAAAGAAAGATGAAAAGAGTGAGTTTTAAATTGCATTGAAAGTATCCCGATTGTCGCTTGTTGCTTGAAATGAATAAAACAGGTAATAAGTAGAAAATCCAAGATGGCGTGGCAAGGTCACACTCTGAAACCATTGTCTTGCTTTCGGAATTTTATGTGCCCTTTTTGCTCCACCCAGCGAGCGACCGGGCGCTTGACATGGATGAAAATTAGATTTTTCTTTCTCGACTGACCTTTCGCAAAGTTTTCCCTCCTTGTTGCGAGAAAGATTTGAAAATTTTCGTTTTCCTTATTGTCCTCCGCGCGCGCGCGCCTTTCCGAGCCCGGCTTTTCACGAATTTCCTCTCGGAAAACTGCAATATATTTCGATTTCTCCAATATGAACTATCGTCTTTTCTCTTTTATACTCTTAAAAAGTTACGACCGCCGCTCCTCTAGCAACAGTCTAAAGTGCTACGACAAAAGTGAATTATCGAATCAAAACGAAAGATGAACTTCCGTCTCTACGTTTTTACATCCCTGCGTCTACACCCTGTCACCCCCCCCCCCCCCCCCCCCTCCGGATGGGCCCACCCCGCGGTAGCAAACTCCCGATGGAGTAGTTCGTCATCAGTAAAGGCAAGTCAATTGCAATACCCTCAAACCCGCCAGCCAAAGAAGAGTCGTGCTAGAACACATTGACATCGCATTTTCGAATTTAATTTAATTTCGAAGGATTTTCATTTCCTCTGACAATCTTTGAAAGCAAATGGCATATCAAAAATTGAATTACATACCAATAGAGGTCTTAACGAACAGTCTTTAAAATTTGATTTGCAGAAGGCAACTTCCTTTCCGTAAATACCAGGGTATGTACTTAAGTTTATTTTTAGAATTGATTTTGGGAAATCGTCTTTGATTTGTTGGTCGGAAATATGATTTAAATTCGTTCACAGGGACTTGTAGTGAAATGTGGCAGATGGCTACATTTTAGCAGCAACTGCTACCCCTTCGCCACATGAGCACAGTACTTTCTGCACCCATAACCCCGTAGCGCTTGCACAATAACGTCGTTACCCCAAAGTTTAATGACGATTTTCATCCTCTCAACAGCGAAAACAATTATTTCACCGACAATAGTACCGAAGCACCCTGTCACGGACACTCACAGAGGCAACAGTGTGTATTTCTACCTCCACGGCGACGCACTTAGAGCCCTAACATCCATCCTTCCCAATAATCGGAGCACACTTCTCATTGTCATTTCACAGAGGGCAGAACGGCGTTCCAGGATCGCATAGCTATCCGACAAAATAACGAATGTGAATCCTTAATTACACGAGGTGGCCGCGCGCTGTCGACGCCGCGACGCCGACGCTAATGAGCGTGCATATGGGACCGACGCCCGTCGAAGCGACGCTAGCAAATACAACCCGACGCGCTGCCGAATCACCAAGCGCGTAAATAAAGCGAACACTCGACGTGACGAGCGGAAAGTAAAATTGTTGTAAAACGTAATTTCTTTGAAAATTGTAACGTAATTCAGCATAATTGTGAAGGTTTACTCGTAGTACCTTCGCTTGTGAATGGTGCTCGGGGTTTGAAAGTGTAAGAGACGCGAGGTTTTGATCTGGCTTTGGGTGTACAACATCAAAGCGTCGTGTATGAGAGTGTGAGTCTGGTTCATGGTGTGGTGTGTCATGATTCCTTTACAATTAACCTCGATTTAAGGGTGGCGCTTTCTGACAGGAGTGATAAGCACCATAAAATGTGATGAAAAAATTATTAAAATCTAACTAATTTCATTCGACAACGGACGCTTTGTTAGCAAATCGTGTTTAAAAGGGTGTGAGATGAGGGACGACGGAGTGTTAGTGAATCTCGTCATGGTGTGTCAGTGTGGATTTCTGTGGGAAAATTGTGAGGCAGAAAATTCGATCGTCAAACCGACGGCCATCCAGGCGCAGTAGCTAGGTTAAACATCAAATATGTCTCCGAATTCAGACCGAGAATCCTCGTTCATATGACTCATGGATGGTTTTTTTAGTAGCATGTTAAGTAATTAACAGACCGTTAACAAACAAAATACACCTTCTTATTGGCTGTAGCCAAGGAAAGAAACAAATTAACGGACTGTGATCCACTGGAAAACTGGCATAAGTTTGGAAAATCACACATAAAAAAAAAAAAAAAAAAAAGTTAAAGAAACTATAACAAGATGCCTTGCTTGCCGCAGTTTTGTGGCTAATGTGCCCATACATCTTCGATGATGATATCCAAAAGCGAAAGTAAGACTTTTTAATGCGCTCAGTTACTTGGTAAAAAAATAACGAGCAGCCTTTTCAGGTAAAGTCCTCGATAAAGAAACTAAAGAAGCAAGAGTCAAGACTTTTACTGCGATGACATACGCTTTCCAGTTTTAGAAACTACAATATTCGCATTCGCTGGCAACACGGTTCCATTAGAATTGCCGCTCCTGATGCACAAACGCTTCCACAATTGATCAACTAATTACGCCTTGCCGCAAAATCACAATAGGGCTGTAATTTACTTGATGCATCATACATTTACCTAACCTATACACCGTACAAATGGTGGTGCTTACCACAAGATCCCCTCAATATATTACAGAAAGCACTTTAAACAGTGCTGTTACCGTTACGTGATTTATCATTTCGTTGCATTAAATTGCAGCCTCGTATGCGACCTGCGAAAGTGACATCGTGTCGTCGCTGAAGGGTTTAATTGTTATCGTCTGCACGCACCTGAAACCGATGCACTCCAGTCCCAGACACAATTGCCATTCTGTGTGGCGACATTCGAGTCACCCATTCGGCAGCAACGGGGTTGAAATAAGGAACCTTGACTTGCTTCGTGTAATTTCCATAAAACAGTTGGTATGAAACAGTTGGCGGTACCAAATTCAAACTAAGTATTGCAGCGCTCGTGGTAGCTAATTGAGTAACTAAACTTTCACACGGCACTGGTTTTGAGCCAATTGGCTTCATGGGCAGTGCTTTAGGATTCTTTCGGTCGATTGTTTTGTGCGGAACGATTTTAGAAGTTGTTAAAAAGTAATTTGTTCTACTCCTTGACAGAATTGAAGATCTAGTATTGTCTCAATTTGAGAGACTTTACAGAAGGTCCGACTTGTTTTCTAGGAATCATAGTGCCCGATCATGAATCTAAATCTCGCCATGGATCCGAGAGAACGACCTGCTAATAATCTCTTATCCAGCCATAGTCCACCTGACTCTAATGGTGTTCCGTGAACCTGAATTTGAACAGACTACAGTCCAGCCAGTGAGAGAAGAGACCAGCCCAAGAACTGCCCCCGCCCCAAGCATAGCTACCAATTCATGAATAAAATGTACCATGTGCTTTCAGTGGCGGTTTTTCAAAACACTTTACATCTGCAAAACTATTCCCAATATTGCTATAATTGGTAGAAAAAAAGTGCAATATCTCGAAAAACAAAACACCTTGACACGACAGAAGCTTTAAAGCAAAAGGAAAATCGCGGACATCAGCGGAGACGATTTGTAGTGATTTTTTTTAAACGACAGTTGGTCCCCATGTCACCCCAAAACGACAGGTGGTGCCTCTACCGGAAAAGTACGTTCTCTCGGTGAACGGGGTAGGGCAACAGTTCAAGGCGCCTTAGCTGAGCCTGACAGGCGATGCCGCCGAGTGGATAAAATGTTTGCTCCAGACGAGGGGTGAGAGCGATGTAAGTGGATCTGGTAGCGTGCAGGCGGAACGATCTGCTAAGAATATGCGATCACTAGCGAACTTCTGTGCGAAAAGTGTAAAAGGGCACGGCGAAGCAATCGTGTAAATTGGTACAGATATTTTTAGACAAATAGTATTCAAATTTGACATACCGCAGGCATAGAACAAAAGATCACTGAATGGTAAGATAAGTGATCATTTGTTTAAATAGCGTGCCTTGCGATGGGCTCTTAAATATGCCAGTAAAATAATCAGTCATACTTTCTCAAAGATAAGGAAAACAGGGAAATCCGTCGGCTTATTGTACCAACACAAAGTAATTTAAGTAACTTAAATGTAAAGGTATTAAGAATATTTGAGAGAGCTTAAATCCAAGCTTTCTATAGGGAACAGAAATAGCATGGGGTGCTTAAGAAAATGCGTATTGAGTGAACATAGGAATGGGGCACACCATTTTCTTTGTCCTCTTATAGTAAAATGTAAAACTAAGTACCTCGGAATACTGTAATTTCCAAAATTTGCAGAGCGACTCTTGCCATACTCCAGACATTCATAAACATCGCCTTTTACTCTGACGTGAAAACATGAGTTATTTCCAGGATAGACGATTAGTTGTCAGCTTTTAAATCACATTAAACTGCGCTTCATTTTTTTATATGTACATTTATTTATCGCTTGCTTGCCTAAAACGCCTGCCGCACTCACAACAAGCGCTCGTTGCATGTTAGAAATAACTTCACGCACTCGCATATCTTCCACAAAAGAAGTTCATACTTGTGCGGGAAATAAATTCCACAATAAAAATCTAAAGTTTTGCTAGATTTCCTATGCTAAAAGTTTAAATCACTAACAGCAGTTTGCATGGCAGATAAGAACCGGTGACTCATTGCTTGCAACATGCATCAGCGACGGTAATAATACCGTTGAAACTTGCAAGATAGCAATTTTTCTCAGTCAGTGCGCTATCATTATCTGCTCGTCTGCGCTCAAGGGGACAGGTCCTTTTTCATCTGCTGAAAGACCGCAATTTGAACAATTTGCATTTCAACATCTGAACACTCTGAAATGTCTGTGTTAAAAGTCTCGTTTGATGAAGTAGGTATAGAAAGCGCGCTGCAGAATGAAAATGTGCGAAAGATTGGCGCTCGTGGTTTTTTGATGGCGCCGCTTTTTGATGTTGGATTGCGGAGTAGATGGTTGTGTGAATCTTGGAGAAGCGCGCGGCTGAGGCGCGGAAATCACCGTGCGGAAAAGCGGTTCAGCATTTCCAGGTTGGCATTTATTTGTAAAGCAGCACGTACCACGACCGGTCCATTGGTAATATTTAAATTCGATATAAACGCGTGCTTGGGAACATGGGAAGAAATATTTAAGGGGTGCGTCTGGAATTTCCCAGTTATATATATATATATAAGTATATACAAAATCAATTCATGCAACTTTATTTTTGAATTCTACAATGATAATTTTAACGTGAATTTCAGACAGCTTTGTGGTTTCGACTAAAATTGTATCCGGCTCGACAAACACGAGTCTCGATACACAACTCTTTAGACAATTCACGTGTCACCAATCCGTGAAAATTCCCAACAACTTTCTGCAGCATCTTTAAAAAAAAAAAAACTTTCAATTGATTCTTCGAGTGCCTCAATATCTCGCTGAAAACAATATGTACTCGGGCTCTTACAAGAAATGTCTTTTAATTAGACTTGTCGTTGAAGAGAGGCCATCTCCAATGAAGCCCTGAGCAGGATAGCGTACACTATTGCCATTTGCCGCTAATGGTTTATTGGATCGCCAATATTGCTTCAGTCTGTGAGGATGCTGGCCGAATCGCTGGCTAGCATGCCTGATTGCAAGGGTCTAGCTACTGAAGTCTGGCCAAGAGAAACCGGCTCCCAGATAGCGGAAAGCGAGGAAAATAAAGAAAAACCAAAATCGAATGGCCTGGAAAAAAGCTGTACGCGATTCAATCTCAGCCAATATATATATATATATAAAACTTAGCTGTGAAGACAATCACTTTATTGCCTCTTTATCTTCTGTGCGCTTTATGAGGTGGCTAATTGCTGATAGGGTTACAAACACATTTTCTCTAACTACCATGGAAAGCAAATATTTAACCATTTATAGATGTCAATTATCGGAAATTCAGAAATCTAAGTCGCAGGCAAGAGATTTTCCACTAACGGACACAGTCAGCATGGCACTTTTTGTGATTACCTCCATCTCTATTCGATTCGCAGTCTTATTTACACGGTCAGTTCAGAAATGCACACGGTTATACCTAGACAACACACGTGTTGCAAATAAGTGTGGAGTGGAGAGGCTGGACCATCCATGGGAGCCTTCCGAACAACAGAACATGTCCACTAATTTATAGATATTCGTTCGGACCAAGACATTATGCCACAGAAAGGCAATTAGATCGGAAACGACAAATAACCGCTACTAGTTCAACAATTGAATTAACAAATGTTGTGAGTTCACACAGTTCAGCAACATTGCGCTATAATTTTCCTTTGATTGAATGGGTGGCCATCGTGGTATCATACATGGTTTCGTTTAGCGCTCTTCGCCACTGCAGGCAATTCGGGTCGGCACCCGGGTCACCTCTCGTCGCAGAATTTAGGTTAGGCTTAGTTGGGGATATGATTCATAGGTCGGAGTTACGCGGGTTACTGTGGTCAACATAGCACGTCGTAAAAAGCGCCATCCAATCAATATAAACCCAAAATGGGAAATGAATACCGTACAGACACCGAAAGCTCATTTATATTTTTTCTCAGCAGCCAGAGAAGACTGCCGAAAATAAGAAATACTAGCCAAAATGGTCAGGTTGTAATTAAGCGTAATTTGTCTAAATTTAACATGCTTACAACTTCCCCAAAAAAATAGCACATCATCAAAAAGGCCGGGCAAGTAAATCTACTGCTGAGTGGATTAGCCACGTAAAGAGCACCGTTCGACAGCGTGTTACGCGGCGAGATCGCAATCCGCGCAATAACCGTGATCAGGGTCCCAAAACGTGGATCAGAATAATAACGTCGCGACGCCCGTAACGACGCCGGCGTGTTGGCCAATCGTGTGTGCGAATTAGGTGCGTCGCGGCGTCGATCGTACCGATAGCAGGGTGATTTGATTGCCGATCAACGATTACGAGAACAGTGCGGGCTTTAATCGCACTTCAGTAACTTCAGTTTCATCACAATCGGAACCAGAGGCGATTACTGCCCGCTATGTTTGACACCATAGATGCTTTACCACTCAAATTGACCTAATAATACCTTTTTTTAATCTCTCAATAAGTGCCCAATGTTCACTTCCAGGAGGAGAGTAACTTTTCAAACTTCGCTGGACAATTCAATCGATTTTCCACTTAGCAACTAACGCCCTTTGAAGCACGCATCTACAGGTAATTTCCGCCACTTTAAGTAGCGCCGAAATCTTCTAAAAACAACTTATTATAACAGTAGAAAGTTGCCAAAGCGCTCGCTCTTCTGCAAGATTAGTTTCTTACTGAAGGTGCCCTTTGATCAGGAAGTAAGGCATGAAAATAAAGATATTGCCCAAATTTCGTATTTTTTAATACGTAGGTATTCCTTCAATCAATTTACACGATACACAACCAAGGAACGTACGAGTCAGCATGGAAAACTTAGCGCAATACTTAAAAAGTATATCTATATCCCCACTGTGAGCTGCAAAACATTGGTCGGATATTTAGCACTATGCAGCTTTGGGAAATCACTAATTAATTTATACAGAATATTGACAAACCATATAACTGTGGTTCAATTTTATTTTACTTGTGATTGTTGGCAATTAAATGCAGAATTTTATTCCGTTCAATTGCTTGGAGATTGCTGGGGATTAGTTTCAATTTCTAACCGAAGTCAGTCAGTTACTGAACGTCGGGATAGAACGGACTTACAAATGACAACGCTGCCCACATTGCCCGTAAGTGTCACAGGACTACTGCGCTTTACAAATGGCGTCGTATCGGTGGTAGGTAATAGTATATTAAGGAGCACGCCTGACGGGGCACATACGAAGGAAAAAGACGTGGGGAGGAAAAAGAATGGAGATGGATAGGCGAAACTGTACACCAGATAAAGACAAACGACTTGCCAAATAGAGAAAAGAGGTATCGCGGCGAAAGTGCAAGCGACAGCCAAAAAAGAAATGATTATCTTTAACAAACACCCCGCAAAAACACGGCAGTTTCCAAAAGGGGCGCGCGAAAAGTTTTCTGCTTACACCATACGCGTGGGCTTCTAATAATCTCGTCACACGTCAAGGAAAATCTGGAGTTAACTGTCAACCCCTTCGAAGAATGACGCAGTGACAAAAATCAATGCACGTGAAAAAGTTCCTGGTTTCAAACCATCATCAAAACGAATGCGGACCAAAATTGTCACCTTGAGCATTAAAGCTGGAATTAAATGCATCACTCCGCAGCCCATAACGTCTTGCACGTACTTTATGTAGTAAGGTATAGGTCTACATCTAATAAATCGGTTCAGTAGGTAAAAGCTTTTAGAAGATTACGTTCCCATGGCATAGAAATGATCAATAATGTCCCGCGGCCACACCACTCACAGGAGAACGGTGTCAGTCTGGTCGCAATGAATCGCGGAGAAGACTCAACTGGCGCGCGAAAGATGGTCGATAAACCTTTGGACACGCAATGATTAATTGATTAGCCAAATTAAATATCTCACCGCCACCAGCCAGCTAAGTGTGCTTAAACGAAATTGGAAAAGTCACGGCGCGGCAATCTTAGCTAATTGGATTGCTATGCTGCATCCCCTCGAGTAATTGGTCAGTTCCATGAAGCAAGATCGTATAGGTATAACAAAAGCAATACCATTGACGTGTTTACCTGCCAATATTCGTGCAAACGCATAATATCAGCTACATTCCTATGCGTGTATATCTTGTATATAGACGTCGGTATTCGCAGAGCAGTAAATTGCACCCCTAAACTACCTGTATGTCCGGCCAGTTGCATTTCAATTGCACTTTGGACTAAGGGGAGACACCTCTGGTCCATTCAGAGAGACGGCATTGTTTATTGAGCCACCTACAACGACATCTGCCCGCCGAATCGGAGAAATTACAGGAGCGCGTTGAAACCGGAAGGCCACTGTCAAGTGTCGTGTAGCTCTCCTGTACGAAATGGAAGATAACCACGACTCATGTCTCTTCGTAACAGTCACGTGTGTGTTGTGTACCACAAACGACAATTACAAAAAGTAACATTCATAGAGAAAACTCAGTAAGGCAAAAACTGTAGCCATTTACATTTTCCCGAAATTGGCAATTCATTAACGAGTTAATTAATTTCTAGATACCACGCCGCTAACGCCAGCGAACGAGAAGAACAATACACATGCTTCTCGACTACTAACTAGCGTGTATGACAGTACACGAAGTTATTTGTAAATGGTGATCTGACAACAAACGTGCGACCCTCCCGCGCACAACAATGCGGCACCGCGTGAGGGTCCGCTTCGTGCGATTCACCGCTGACACTAATTAGTGCGTGGATCTGCCCGTTGAAAAGCATCGTGCCAACAATGCCTGCCCTGGCAATAATGCACGAGCTACCAAACACTCCGCGTTATCCGTTGGTTGTGCACTGATGCAAACCGGTCAGCTGAGAAAGTTGCGACGATGGAGCGCCCGAGGCAACTTTGGAACCAACAGCATCCGAAATGAGGTCAAAAATCATATCGTTATAACCATTTTTAGTACCAATATACATTGGGGGTGTAGCTCAGATGGTAGAGCGCTCGCTTAGCATGTGAGAGGTACCGGGATCAATGCCCGGCACCTCCAAACTTTTTTGGAATTTTCTAAATTAAATCCAAGTCAAGCAATGGACATTACCGTTCCACCATTACAAGCCAAATGTAGTAGATGGTGCGACGTATCGCTTTAAATAGCTGAAAGAGACACTTTAATGGTTTCTTAGACCAGCTAACTGAGTTTGAAAACAGAATAGAATAGGTACCAACTAATTGAATTAGTCATAAAGTTTTTTCTCTCTCCAGGCAGCACGCAAAAAGAAGTGGGTCGCCAAGCCTGTAGGGCTACAGGGGAGCTTGTTTCGTTCGTAAGTCATGCTACTAACTAGATTAAATTAATCCTGTTATTGCCCTAGCCACACTCGGTGTTACAATATCGAGCTGCAACGGAGCGTTGGACACGAATGGAGGTGTTCAGTGTCTGTTCACAAAGACTCGAGCTAGTCTGCAGAACCCAACAAGAAATTTGCTGCAGTTTGATTCGTTTCGAGGGTACGGCTGGAAAGTTGCCTAGTTATTGAATAGGGTATGCTGACTGTGGCAAAACGTAAGGGATAAAAAATTACGAGTTGCTTAATATTGGAAGTTGTTTTTTATAGGTATCTTAGATCCTGTACCGAAATATAAATGCCGGCTTAGTCTCGTAGCTAGTGTAGTTAGTTTTACAGTTACCCACACTGTAGTTCTGAGCAATAAATACTTTTTTTTCTTTTGCAAACTTGGGTTTATCAGCAGTTTGGTTAGAATTGTTTGTTACTAGGATCTGAAACTACTATGTTAAACTACTATCTTGAAAGAGGTAATTTCTTAAAAATTTCCAAGTTTATTTCCCTTTTGTGCATATCTACGAAATATTTATATGTGACGTACCAAATATAGGCGTTCCTTTAATTTATGTTTGCTTGAAATATTTCTGCTATCACAGTGACTCATCTTCACTTAAAATTAAAAATACCAGTCAGTAATAAATCTACTTAACAACCTTACAAGGTTGAATTCTTATTTCCACAAAACCATGCTCATAAATATTAAAGCACTTGTCAAAAATACGAGGCCACTTTTAAAATAGTGTTGTCGAAATGCTCAGTCTTCTTTAGTCAGTTAATGCTCAGTCTCTCTTTAGAACGATGAAAAAGAAGAAGGGGCACGGTACTAAACCTAGTACAGCATCTACCGCCAACGCGAACACGCCAGCAGTCGTAACTGATAGGCGTTCCAAGGAGTACGCAATCCAGGAACAGAAGGGGCTCAACGACAACGAGGATTCAAACCAAGGTTTCGGTGACTGGCTCTCATCCTCGGAAGGTGTCAACTACATGAAGCTCTTTGTTCTTGCCAACTCCATAGTCGTGTTCACGACCATGTCTTGGCCTCATTTATCATTAGCTTTAGAATCGCTAATGTCCTACTTTGAAGAAGAATAAGAGAATATTACTGCAGAAACTCTGGGATATTTTAAAAAATTGCGATTCTAGCCGTATAAGAAATGTTTGGATCAGCAATTCGAGGTCTTTTCTTGCTAGGCATTCTTGGTTGGTACAGCACAAGTGTTTGGAAGACTATGGATGAGTACTTTCGTGACGAATTTAAAAAATATCTAACTAAACATCAAAGTGAAGAACAAAGACTTCAAATGGCAAAAAGAATTGACTGTGACCATGAAAGTTGTCCAGTACCATCGTCAGCAAAAATTGAAAAATCAATTTGGTCTCCACCACCAGAGGATGTGGTAATCTCCAGTATACAATCTGAGGCAAAGAAAACACAGGGTACTTACACAAAATGTGTGGCTGGTGATTTGAATGCAGAAGAAGACTGCAGGCTGGCAACCGACTCATGTGGTGACGGCAACACAAACTATTGTAATGCACCTGGAAAAAAAAATACACATGAAAGTTCAGTCAGCACTTATGACAAAGATAGTCTTTTGCATAGCGATGAGGAAGACATGTAGGTACTTCCTATAATTAGTTTCTTTACATATCCGTGAACCACGAAAAGGTAGGTAGGCTCTTTGTCCTACTTTGACTTACGTATCTAAAATCAATTTCTACAACAAATCATACCACACAGATTTTTTGTATCATTTTTCTTGTTAAAGAGGCTCTTAAAGCATAGGAAAACTTGTTACTTGGTGCAAAATAGCAGCATTGCAGGCAGTGTCAACAAGTAGGCAAGTAAAATGGGCTATTACATACTGTTGCAGAAATTTTATAAAGAATGCCAATGAGGCTAGTGAAAAATATTCAGTGTGTAGATCGCTACCTGACTATTGTTTATGTGAGCTAATCCAAGCAATTTTGTTTTGTTTCATTGTGTAAATAACTAGTTGACACCCTATTCACCACTTAACCTAAAAAGACCCCCCACATGCACACAGAAATTCCTAAATCTTCTCGATTCAATAATGTTTACGTTTTTCAAAGGAACTGACCATTGGCACTGAAACTCAAATTGAACCGAACTCAATAATGCTTTTCACTTTATTTTATTTTACTCCAAATAATTAAAAATCCGCTTATTTCAAAACTTAACCGACGATAGACGCCATCAGAGATTCAAAAAGTTCAAGGCGCCTCTGCGTTTAGCTTCGAAAAGTCACCACTTGAGCAGCACAATCAGTGCACCTTGCACTTGGAAGTTCCTGCCGTCAACGTCGTCGATGTCGCCAGCGCTGAAGTCGATATCTAAACCCAGAAAGAGCATTATCCATTTTCTCAATATTTTAACGCTGCTATTTTATAAAACGATATACAGCGATATACTAGGTACTTAGGTACGCCGAAAACTGTAAGCGTATTTAGTGCATATAACAAATGGAATTAACATTATACCTTTATTTTCCTGTACCAACTAAACCAAAGTGTAGGTACTTAGCAAAAAAAGTAGAAAACAAAAGAGCTTAAATGCAATTTGAGTTATTTTACGAATGTTTCTAAAGTTATACTTATTTTTTTCGCGTGGCTATTCATAGCCAGGCATATATGTAGACCGTGTACCAATTTTTTGCAGTGATATTTCGCTTTGAAAATAAATAAATAATAAGTCCACTTTTAGCACAAAAGTTTCAAACTATTTTAACAGTTTGGTGTAAGCAGGTCTCGTCTACATCAGCAGTTCGTCGAAACTCCCAGTCCAGTTTGCTGTCCGAACAGGAAAGCGTAGCGTCGGTTGTTAATAATTCCACAGTGCACCAGGCAGTCCTGATGCAATTGAATTCGAAGCCTGCCGGCGCACATGCACTAATTACTCGCGCGGGAATAAATAAAGTGCAATTAATCACAGTTGATCGATTACGCAGTACTTCCAAAGAAGCGCGATTTGTTTGCCAATGTTACGCGCGCATGCATATTATCCTGTTGGAATTCCAAATCCCTCTGTTCTTTGTTAAAGCATGACTCAAATTTTGCCATTCAACTGACACGATCCCTTTTCCACAAACCCTGTTTTGTATCTTACTTAAAAATTACAACACAGTCGTAATTGCATTTGTATTAAGTTAATACACAACTGATTCGTTGGAGTTCATTTTTTTACTGTCTTCTATTAAACCAAAATTGTTTAATTTTAATTTTAACTTCAATTTTAACTTTGGACCTTATAGCATTGACAGGTGCGAAGTTGTGTCAAGGGGTCGATTTATTAATAATTTGGGAGCAAAATAGGTTGGTGCAAATAAGTTAAAATGTGGATGTGTAGGTTCAAATGTACCTAAATCGCACAGCTATTTCGGATAATAACAACATTCAGAGTAAATATTCGTGTTCATCCTCATTCGTTGCTTCAACATTTTCCGGCTTCTGACGTTAAGTTTAACTCATTCACACATTTCCCAGGATTTCCAATATTAGTTAAGGTTTGTTAGATTTTTAGGGGAAGTAAAGACTGCGCCCTGAATTGACCACCACCGGGCATACGCTACCTTCATGCGAGTTGCATGGACTTTAGAGATTTTACTAATCCTCCTGGCTCGTGAAGAGTTTCTTTCCAGCCTGGAGCAAGGTTGCTGAATTCAGAAAGAGAAATCAAGACTGACAATTAAAAAAATGTGTGAAACTTGCATTTTGCACAGTTTCGGCCAGGATAAACACTGTAATTTAACCGAGTGCTTATTGCACCATTTTCAGATAAACTTCATCCTAGAGCAGCCAATAACATGACTAGCAACTCACAATTGTTTCCGATACGATGTCATGTCAATTTCCAGTAGGGAACAAAGCAGCAATTGAATTTGATGCCCAGTGGCAATAAGTTTTAGCCTGGGGTTATTTATACTCCAGCCTAACAGGGCACATTTTGTTAGTTCAACTACCAATCCCATGTTAAACCTGACTACACTACAGGCGTAGACACAGAAGGGATTGGGGGGGGGGGGGGGGTCTGCAATGCCCCCTACCACGTGTCATGTCATGGAGGCAATGTCCATCATAATTATCACCACCGTACTCGTATGATCCGGATCAAATGCGCACCTCATTTCCACCTTCAGAAATCAACCATGAGTACAATTTTCCTTGCATAAATGTGTCCCAAGAGTCGCTCTACGCGCACTTGTTTTTGTTCAATTACTATATATTTTTCGCCAGGAATTTCCGAACCACCCTCTTCTCCTTCTACCTTCCCATACTCCCATCGTACCAAAATCCTCTGATATCAAAATAGTTCCAACGCTCTTGCTCGTCGTATGATTTTTCTAGCTCCTTCCATATAGCTATTCGACAATCTCTCATTCTACATTCTTCTTTATAGTTTAGTTTAGACTTTAGATGAAGGTATCCAGCTCGATCTCAGCTTTATTTCGAGTACCCATTCTACTGCTTCCTAAGTACTGTACACTATAATCCGATCAATTACTTGTCTTCTTTCCAATTGCAACTTGTTTACACAATAAACCCTATAACTCGAAGCCATACATCTGTACCAAATCCACCTGATTTAGGCATTGCTCATCATGTAGTGAAACGCAGACAGACAGTATTGTCAACCACGTCTAATTATCAGCTCAGCCGCAGCGTGTACTGCGTAAATTGCCAGACTACTGTCAAACTCCGAGTCGCCCTTAAGCCACGTATACACCACGTACAAAAGCCAACTGACTAACTCAATCACGTCTGCATTGGAAACCTGGGTGCAAAGGGAACTTCATCGGTGCATGCATGTAAATGATTAATTAAACTTTAATGACAATCAATGCGGGGGTGCGGGAAGGGGTTTACACTTTGTATCACCACAATTTGTGATTACTTTCCGGGCGATGGCTATATTGGCAAGTAATATCCGCGCGAAGTAACGGTGCAACTTGTTGCGAATGAGGGAGCAAGAACGGGAAGGAGGGAAGGTACTGGAAGGCTGGACTGGAACGAACTGCTACCTGCTCATGCTCCATTCAGAACTAGACTCGGCGTCGTCGCTACCCCATGGGAGCGGGAGCATACCCGACTAACGTGTACCTACAGACTAACAAGTAAAATAATTGGATTAGTTCTGAACTGTCACCGCCAGCGAAAGGGTTGTGCATTTCCGGCTGCATCTCATGTGTGTTGCCAATAGCGAATAGAGAGCTTATATCGCATTGTCTGGAAGGGTGTGACTTTTTAGAAGAGCGGGTTGGTTCGAAACAAGTGGACGTGGTGTTGCAAGAAGGTAAGGCGTTGCAGTTGTTTCTTTTGGTCTGTTTTTGTTCAGTTTTTTTTTTTTAGTTTAGGAATTAAGTGAATGCTTAGACGACTAGGATGTTTGCAAAATAATATACGTGATTGATGCTAGGAACTTAGAAACACTGCAACACTTCAACTTACTTATCTGGAGATAAATATATTTGAAGTTTTTCTTGAAATCTTATTTCTGATAGTTTATTTTGCGCTGGTATCGATTTGTGTGCTTGGCTGACTTCAAGTCTGCTTTAATTATATCCATGCTCAGCTATCGTGGAGCATGTTCACAATTATGTGGGTAGGAAGGTACTTTCAATTAAAATAATTAGAAAGGTTGCACTACTCGTACTTGTATGAAATGTTATTTCATGATGATAGGTATATGAGTAAGTCTGGAAAATTCTTTGGGTTGCAGAGAAAATATTTCCGTTATTTTATGCTAAGCTCTAGTGGTGGTGCTTTTGAAAGATTTCTGTGCGAAATGTGTTTTTAGTAACTTACAGAAAAGCAAATCATGCTGCTTACTTACTTTTGTTTTGTGACATTGTACAGCTATTAGAAGAGCATGAAAAGCATGGAAACCATGAGCCCTCGCTCTCGAGGGAATGAGAAAAATAATTCTTGCTGATGTAGCCCAAGGATACAGTTACTGATATAAAAGGAAAATGTTTATAGAATCAGCAATTAAGCAAGAACACGAATGGTTGAAAAAATATGATATTGCCAATCATTAATATCTAAACACAACGGAAGAAATATTGTATAACCTTAAGTTTTGCGATGATTTACAAATAGTGGAAATTGTTTAGTGAAATGAAGATGAAGTAATACAGAAATGAAATCTAAAAGAAACGTAAAAAATAATTTTATCAGTTTTCCTTCAGTGAAGATTTATGTGTCAAGTAAAAGTTTTTCAAGTGATTTAAAACTGCCATCTATATTCACGCTCTAAAAAAACCGAAGCATTATTTCACTTGAAGTTATTGAAAATCTAGTTCTAAGTGAATAGCTTCAAGATTGCAGACATTCTAGATTTTAACAAACTTTACATAAAGCGTACAGATATCGTGCAAATAAAACAGAAAGACACACTTCAGCAATCACAATCGCTGTCACGTGACTTAATTGCAAACAACAAATCACTCGAATACCTGGCTCAATATTCAAAAGCGATGCACCGTCGCTAGATAGCGTGCAAAACTTTCTTTACAAAATGAAGCAGCGAAGAAATTAAGGACACCAATCCGCTTCGAAGAGCATCTAACCCTCGCCACGTGCCGTTCTCTCCCTGATGACATCGATCAGAACGTAGCCTTTGATTCTTAGAAACACATGAAAGGGATGCAATTCTTCTAGTCTGGACGAGCAACCCGAGGAAAAATAACGAATTGAACTCGACTGCAGAATATGATGTACATCGTTGCTTTGATTGCGTTCAAACGAGTGGAAAACATAGAGTAACAGACGCTTTTGCAATTGGATAATTCAAAGGCCAGGTAAATATTGCGTGTAAATGTTCTGGAAATTACCGTGTGATTAGCAACGTGCTACTGGAATGCAAAAACAGCCCCGTCAGTTTTTATTCTCTAAATTTGCCTAACATAGTTTTGGAATTGAGCATTTGGCTCAATAACCAAAAATTGGTAGGTACAACAATTTACAAATATTACATCGGGTGAATTCTTTATCTAAACGAAATTGTACAATTTGGTGAATGAAAATATTAAATTATATGTCTGCGATATTGAAAATTTACCGCCAGCGCATCTGAACCTATCTGAAGCTACATCGCAAGATTACAAAAAGTCATACCTACTAGCAAAGACAAGATGAAGAATATTTCGACACCCGATAACGCAGACATAAAAGTCGTCAGGAAATATGTAATATTAAAAAACTACTTTATCTGGATTAAAAAAAATTATAATGGACTTTTTCCGATCACTATCTCTGCATTTGCAACACACGTCAAGCCATTTCGGTGAGGCCCGCACCGGGTTATCTTGGCGGAATCGAGCCTAATTCGATACCCTGGTTATGAACGCCTTCTGGTTTAGACCGAAGGTACTATCTCAGACACGAGCTTCATGGAAAAGAACAACAGCATCCGAAGAAAAGATGGTCCGAACAAGCCCTTTCCACACTTAAGGGTTATGTTATATCAAGTTACAAAAACATCCTGAAAATAGAAAATCAGAGCTCATTCACGCGAAAGACATTTCATGAGGGGTCAGCAAGAGGTGGAAACACAATTTCTTATAAGATGTTATTTCTGTTAAACAAAAAAACAAATAAATAAAATACGCACAACAATTTCTATGTGATCGCATAAATGAAAACGTCTAGACAGAAGAGGAATAAGATTCACAAAAGAAAATCTGTCAAATAGGTACTTATGTTTGCTGCAAATTTCAATGAGATATCTCGTCGTACCGTCGTCAAAAGACGTCCTTATACAAGAAAAGGAGTGGGCAAAAAAATGACCTCGTTTGTGTGTTCTCCGTCGACGGTTTTACCTTTTTCTCTCACTTATTGGCCAATGATGATCCATAATTTCTCTGCTAGCTCAATGGTTGGTGGAACTACATGAACTGCCGAAGGAGTCGCAATTGTGCAAGAACCAATAGCGAACACACAGCAAATGAATGCGACACCTCGCGAACGTGTTATCGATAAAATTAATAAATGTGCAGAAACCATGGTTACACAGCTAACAGACATAGCAGCGTATTTGTCATGTCATATATAGATGGAGAGAGAAGTGCATACAGTACGGGTTTTGTTGCAAACAAGAACTATTTTATATTATCGACGGTATAGTTCCTGTCTGCAGCTCGGATATATAATAATATGTGTGCAAATAACAAATGAGCTGATGATACCTACCAAGTGGCCTGAGGCACGTGAATGGATTCATTAGTAGGTCAGGCCAATCAATGGAATTGTGTATACAGAGAATGCACACAAACACAGTCGGAGAATATGTGAAGAGAGGCAAAAAAAGAAGAGTAATTTTACAATTTGAAATTGATTGCATTTCAATGGCAGAATTTTCTAACAATTGAGAGATTTTAGTTTGCAGTTTGTTTTTAATTACAGTTGTGTATTAGCAAATAGTAAAGCAAGCGTTCCATTGCAGATCAAAATTGTGTTTATTTCACTATTACAATGCGAGTTTCTAGAACATTATTGCTGTCAATGACAGATTCTATCAAACAAAACTGTTGTGAACTTTACTGTTGATGAGAATTAACGATAGTTATTAATATTTTGAATAGATGAATACTAATTTTGAAACACGGGCTTCCAGAAAAGATGTTTTCTGCCTTCTTAAAAATCAAGAAATCACAAAATATTAAAGAAAATATGAAATAAACAGGCAAATTTCCCTGTCTGATTTTTTTTTTTAATTAAGCTCAAAACACTCGGTATATAAGTCAATGAAGGACTTAATTAAAGCAAAATAATTACCTTCCTAAAGCAGTCAGTTTCCATTTGAAATCATCTCATCACTCTCGCATCGGCTCAAGATTGGGGACAACGCGACAGGATTGAAGTTCAAGTATCAAGACCATGGCTATATATAATCAATAAGTTGGACACGTGCACTGGCTGCATTCTGCTCGCTACCTCTCTGAAACTAAGACCACACAATTTACGGAGCGAGATTGCAAACGAGGTTGGAACTATTGAGAAAAAAAAACAAGTAAAAATATGGACTGAAGATGACACAAAGCGAAGTCTTCTCAAGAAATTTGAACAGAGCATCAATGTGCACGAATATAAATAATATAAAACACAAATATAAAGAAAAAAAATGTATAGATATTACAAAACTAATAACAGTCAACATTTAAACCGTTGCTTTTACCTCTCTTTTCGCTTGGGTTGATAATGTTTGCATACGTTTTTAACTATATTAACCATACTGGTTAAGCAAACTGTTTCTCTTGACTGATGTTTAAAAAAAACTGTGCACGTCTTAAGATAAAAACGACTTGAAACTATTAAACTCAAATTTATTTTAAAGTCAAAATAATTTTAGCGTGTCTAAGCTGAGCGCTATTAGGAAAAATGAAAAATTTGACGATCGCGCAGCAATAACGTTTGAACTTTGGCGCAAAAAAAGTAATATGAGATCAAAGCAGCAGACATTTCAGAGCAGTAGGCTGTGGTTGAACTGAAACTGACTGAAAGAGAGATTGGGAGTCGAGTTGGGTGGTAATGGTAGCGAATAGTGTAAAGAGGTGAGCAAATGCATGAATTTTGACGTAAATAACCTCTTTCTCACCATTAAGCAATGGTTATTAGATTCTTGAAGCATTCATTTAGCTAATTTGACATTTCTTATGACGTACCCTAAAATCGTTTGATGCGTAACCTCTCCTCAAAGTATACAGAATTCGCTGTTTGCATTGGCCATCAAGGATTGAGGAGGTTGAACCACAATGGCGTTTCAACTCAAACTGCAAATTTCCTTATTTCTTCTTTTGACATACTTTCGTCAAAACCTCATTGGTTATTGATATGGGACTTTGAAATGATTTTCTAATGTTAATTTGTTTTTCTGCAGCACCAAACCACCTTCTATTAAAAATCATGGACCAAGGTCAACAGTTCTGCTTGAAGTGGAACAATCACCCAACTAACCTAACAGAAGTGCTTAGTAGCTTGCTACAGAGAGAAGCGTTGTGTGATGTTACTCTTGCCTGCGATGGGGAAACGTTCAAAGCTCATCAAACGATACTGTCCGCATGTAGCCCGTACTTCGAAAGTATCTTCATTCAAAACACACATCCACACCCAATAATATTTCTGAAAGACGTTCATTACACAGAAATGAAAGCTCTGCTACAATTTATGTACAAAGGAGAAGTAAACGTCAGTCAAAATCTGCTTTCGATGTTTCTGAAAACGGCAGAGGCACTGCAGATAAGGGGCCTAACCGACAATGCAGAATTTAGAAAACCAGAAGATCAAACCCCACTAGTCGAGCAGCTGCCAAGATCGACAAATGAAAGGCAAATCTCAGATCGGCAAAATATGGAGAGACAAAACAACAGTCCACCTCCAGAACGGAGGAAACGAAGGGGTTCAGGGAACTCGGATCGTTCAGTCAGTAGATCAGCAAACGATAGATATCCGTCAGAATCGCAGGTTAGTTGCACATTCAAGCCAACAAGCTTAAAAACTACCTAGGTATATCACTTCTGATAAAATAATTTACTAACATAAACTGAACGTCCTGTCACGCGTTGGGAAGCTCATCTACTTTTGTTATTCTACAGTCTTCTTCACAATGCAGCTACAAGTCCAACAACAATGCAATAGTCAAACATAATACAATCTCAGCATCAGAAGCAGATGACATAGTACACCTCCCCCAATCCCCGGCAGCATCGCAGCACATCAAACTAGAGATGGACCAAACCGACTACAGCAAGGAGCCATACCATTCAATAGGGGAACAAATGTCATTATCTGGGGTGAGTTTACATTGCCAATATATCTAGATGATAAATAATATTAACTTGCTTGTAAGAGACGAGTGCTGGTCCTATCTCCTTGGTCATATTGTGCCTTCGGGACATATTTAAGGTACATGGTCTGAAAAATCATCAGTATTGTACCTAACTTCCTATTTCTGTTAGTGGTAAGAGTGCCAAAAGGCTGGTTTTTGAGATCGAGGAGAGGAAAGAACGAAGAAAACTTTCCGAGGTCGAAAAACCTGGTTGGAATAGATAGCGGAGTTGTACTATATTTCATCGATTACATTCCTTTTACACATAGTAGACTAGGCTACATAGCCTAAATGCCATACAACTTTCTGCATCTATTGCAGCCAGTTTTTCAACAGTGATAAGTTGGATTTCATTTTTCCTCCTATCCAATTCCTTTTCCTATATCATTGTTGCTCTGTATATCAGGTAGAACAGAAATTTGCTAAATATCTTCATCTTTAGATGTATTATTTTATTTATAATCTTTACAATTAATACTGTAAATATAGTTTGGTGCAAGATTTTGTGCCGAGTAAGAATATGGGGCTACTTTTTGGTTTTTATCTAAAAGGCACATAAAAAAAGAAGCATAAAGCATGCTTAAATCATTAGGTTACCAACCTTGACGTCATATTTTGGTCCTTTCAGTCACATTTAATTCTTCTTTTTAGGTAGTACCTACACCTACTTTTTAGAATCTCTGCTTTGTGAATTTTGAAAATATGTAGTGGAAATTCATGCCTCTACATTAGCATACTCCCTTTACCCACTGCCTGTATCTAATGCAGGACCTAGCTTATGGTAAAGCTAATATTATCTCCTTGATAGGAGGTATAAAACGTTTATTTATTTTTTATTAATTCTTTTCCTTGTGCAAAAGTGTTTTTTAAATAATGGTGGCAAAAATTGGAAGATCTTTGCGCTGACTTGAAGTTGCTTCGATGGATGTACAGTTGAGAGTACGAGTGGAAGAAGGTGGATAAAATCCAAGAAATCATTTTTACGATTGCGTTGATGAAATCGAAGCAAGCACCAACCAATAAAATGTGTGTGGTCCACGGTCTCATTACAATTCCCGTACCTTCTCTGTTGACAGACAAATATGGAGTATGGAAGAGGGATGAGTGATGAAACCGTAGGACGTATACTACCAACTCAAAATTGGACCTCAATGCCATTATCGCAACAGCAACATCATCAACAACAACCTCACGAGATGGATCATAGTGCGGGGTATCCTCAAAGCAGTCACTCTTCATCGTATGGTCAACAACAGCAGACGGCTTTCAGAAATTATCTTGCAACACAGAAGGTGGAGCTCCCTAAATTACAGGCACCTGCCACAGGTACATTTTCATCACATTTGCAATCACAATCGACATCAGCGACAAGACATAGCACCAAAGTTCAAAAGAGTGTGAATCTGAATTCGACTTGGGATAACAACACCGGCTCCATGTCCAATCATCCAAAGCATGCGAAACATTCAAACAGGCAAGAGATTTCTGTGATCCAGACGCCCTCTCCGAGAAGCAATTTAACGCCAGGGGCTTCGATCGCTGGCCGCAAAGGAGGTAAATTCCGTCCGGGTTGGCTGGCCAACTTTGTCTGGTTACAGTACGATGAAATGCTAAATGCAATGTTTTGCAAGTATTGCCGAAAATGGAGTGGCGTAGTACCAGATATTCGGACTTCCTTTGCGGAAGGTAACAGCAACTTTCGACTTGAGATAGTCAATCACCATGATAAATGCAAAGCGCATCGTTTGTGCATGGAAAGGGAGATAGATTCGATTAATGAGTCTGCGGAGTAGAGCATGGGAAGAAGGAAGTAAGTTAGGTTTTAGGTTATTTAAAACGTGATACCTCAGGTTTTGTCTTGGTGAATCTTTTGGGCTGGTACTGGAAGCTGGTTGAATTTAAAAGTATTTTTTTAAAATGGTATGGTATAGTTGCAAAATAATAGAAGAAAATTAAGATTTTATGAGTATTTTATATTATATTTCTTTGATAGATAGTTAGGTAGATAGAAACATCATGATAATGCCCAGTTTTTACCTGGTTTACGAGGGCATATTCAAAACAATGAGCTATTTTGCTGGTAAAATATAGTTATCTTTGTGTAACTTTTTAATAACCTTCTTGTGACATAGGCATAGGCCTCAAAATAAATTTATTCCTATTTTTTTCTAAGTCGACAAATGGAGAGAGCCTATTTCAGGCGCTGGTATGGCTGGCCATCAGTTATTTTTTATTGTTGCTGGCTAGTTCCAGTGATATTTATCTTGACACAAAGTGAGATGGCTTGAGATGCGGCATGTTCGGCAGATGGAAAGCGGAGGTTAGAATCTCTATTGTGCGGGTTGAAGACGGTACCAAATGAAAAATAAGGAATGAAAAAATATATATTATGGGAATGTTTTGAGGAAGTAGGTATAATATGTATTCCTAAGAGCTTGGAAAGAGGAAGTTAATTTGGTGAAAGGAAGGTAAAGAAAATTTGTGTCAAGAGAAAAATACTGGTGATTTTAAAAGAGATCTCTCTGCAAATTATAGGTTATGTGATAGGTGTAAGGTCTTTTGATTTAGTCTTGTTCTAGTAGAGTTCTTCTAGACAAACTAGTTGTAGTTGTACTTTGGTGGAAATGTGATTTGACAAAATGTAAAATTAGTCAGATTTATTTGTTACTCAGAGAAACATGGCAAAAGTGTCTGTAGGTTTGTGTGTTCAGGCAATTAAAATGTTATTCAAGTGCCATCAATCTATTTAACAGGCTAACAAGAAAATAACCTATTTTTGCAATTTTAGGATGAGTAGCATTACTACTTACTATTGTCAGAAAAATGCAGTATGTTTTGTCTCATGTGGAGTAGCTTGGCCCCTTGATAATGGTGAGAAAATCTACCCAAGAAATTTGTTGAACCAAATTTTAACAGTTTTGTTTGTGATAACTTTACATTTGTATTCAGTTCTGCCATGACCTATTCATAAAATTATTTTTACACGTCTGGCTGTTTAGTAATTATTGTTGCTTTACATTCATTAAATTCACTAATTTTACATATTTCAATATTCAATCATTTACAAATAAGAATATTGTGCTGAAAATTACTTTACTAGATATGCTTATAGTTATCTTTTATATCATGATATTTTAGTTACTTTTAAGTTTTTATTGTGATATTATTATATTATATTTCATACAAAACAAATTACGGGTTTTCATATTCGGATAAAACTGGATTAAATTTTTTTACTAATGGTGAAAAGCAGTGCTGCGTCATTATTGGTGATATATTAAGTCTTTGATTTAAGAGCATTATTCTAAGATGTCTCGTAATGGTTACGTATTCTAGATTTCATTCATCTTTTTGAAATTGAGTGGCTAAATAATGATTAAATACATCTATTAATACATCTAAATTCATATGAGAAAAGTGCTCAAGTTATCACAACTGTTTAATGTTGGTGTAAAGTGTTCAAAAAGGCTCTAAATGCATAAGGGAAGAGGAAAGTGGAGTACCTAGTTAATAAGAGGGGAAATGATAGTGGTAATCCGCGATAGTTTTTCATGTTAATTCAACATTTCGGCTGTTGCCTTTGTCACCATCGTTTCTACTCTTGTCGTTTATTCGGTAACTACTACACTTTTCTTTTCTCCTTACGCGCAATTGATTAACTTATAGTTGTTTCGGTCGTTTGTTCACATAAAATATATGCACGTCACCAGTTCTAACACCCCAGTTGTACGCACTTCTCATTTCTCCTTTCTCTCATTAGTATGTTCATTATTATTGCAATCTTTGCAATCGATGAATTAACCAGTTGTAATACTTGGAGACTGGTGGAATGCCATTTTTATCAACTGAGAAAAAACTACTGTTAATAAGTGAAATACCAGCCATTGTCTGATTACTTGATAAAAATACTTGCAGGAAACTCTTTAAACAGTTTGCTCACAAATTATCGTGATGAATTTAGGTGCTGCTTGAGCCAACGCATTATATTTTTATCTTACATATAAATCGCCAGATAATCAAGAAGTCAAAAGTTGAGATAGGTCTTGAAGAAAGTTAGTTCAAAAGTTAACATTTAATTTAGATAATGGAACCAGAGTAATTATCCAGTTAACATTATACAGTGTATGAAACCATCTGTTTATTTTAAATTGTCATAATTGTTTCTGACATGATTTTACCTTATAGCATCACAGTTTTCTGAAAAAATCAGCTGTAAGTAATGCTGAGAGTCGGTTGATAACTTCAAAACATGATTGCAATTGTATTTTTAAAATAATATAAAATTGTACTTACTACATCCAGGTATAACCTGACCTGCACTGTGCTCATTCTTACGGTGTGATCGATTCATTAACATTGGAAAAATTGTTTCATTGTCATGATCTTGATCGATAAACAATACATATTTATGTGAAATATAATAAAATCATTCCAGATGTGTACAATTTATTTGAGTTAGTGGTGGACTTCCCCGTAATTTCTTTGTCCCTAAATTACCAGAGGTCCTAAAAGGAAATTCTTAACTTCCTTAAAAAATGTTGGGTCTCACACCTTTGGAGAGTCCAATCATAGAATTAGTGCACTCTGTTTCCTGCCCATAGTCGAAATCCATCACAAGTCCAGAGACTTGAAGTTTTAACAGTTTTGTGACCCTTGCAAACCTTTGTTTCCTTTTTGCAGCAAAATCTATGCTTTCATTGTTTCAAATGTATGGCATTTTCGGCTGGCCTGCACCGGGACGGGATTGAAACTTGCTCTTCTTTGGGTTTGCACCAACTCTCAGCGCAAGCACTCCCATCCAAATACATGATCACTATCTATTGGTAGCATTCATTTGTTTTTTATTGCGTCGCCGCAATTCTCGTAGCAAGAAAATTGCACTGGGTGTGACCCGAGAAGGAAAGTTGCACTGGGGCAGAGCCTAGTTGGGTAGAAAGTTACCCAGTCAAACACGCAGATCGCTCCTAGTGCACACCCGAGGCAGCCAGTTAAATAAGCCACAAGTGTCCAACCATTTTTTGAAGGCGGTGAATCTACTTCGGAAAAACTGTTTAGAGTGGGGATAAAATAATTAAATTCAAAGCTATTGGGAAACATTTTTTAACTGCACTTGGACACCCAAAATAATAAACAAACAACCTAACAGGTGCCACGTGTGTTTGATTTTAGAATTTTCCACTTTTCCCGCACGTCAACGACATGAGTGCGTTACCGATGCCAGGGATGATGGATCTTGGTGATGCAGAACAAGGACCCGCTGGCCAAGACATGCTGGATGGGCTTGACGGTAAGAGACAAAAACGCCACTACTTGGAACTTGAGGATTACTCACAATTGACTAGCTGCAAATAATAAAAACAATTGCAATTGTAAATGCAATTATATTCAAGCCCCTAAAGGACATGTGTAGATTTCTCTACATAAAAAGCAAAATGTTTGTTGATTGTTTATTGCATTTAGATATTTATTTCAAGGCTGTTAATTGGAAACGCCGTGAAAAGTATTTGGTTTCTTCAACAAAAATTGATTTTGAGCATTTAACTTAATTGTGAATTATCCTCGAGTTCGAGAAAACAGTTCTGATAACAACACTTCTGCACTTTTCTGCTCTGATCCTTAACTTTGTCTATTTTATGGTTTTTAATCCCGAGCCAAGCTAATGTAAGTGACAGTTTTTCCCAATAATAGCTAATTTAAAAATAATGGTGATTGAAAAGCGTGTTTTATATTATATATGCCAATATCTTGTAAGTTCTTGATTTGTTCAGTGTTAACCGAGGTACTTTCGAGAGGTGTTGGTGTCCCTTACTTTTAACTATTACTTTTTATACATTTCTAACTTGAAACTAAAATTTTGTTGATCACTTGAAAAATCGGGGAAAAAAAAGAGACGTGCTTATTTTTTCCTTTTCGAAAACCTCGAAAGCTCACTTTCCGAGACACTCAAAATTTCTGGTATTATGTAGGCCAACTCACTATAATGTTACGAAGTGAACGAACAATGCACGTACCTACTACTGTGATGAGTAAGTGAACTAGTTTTTATTATAAACGAAGCAAACGTCAACTAATCGAAGTCACGATGTCTTCGTTCGTGCACAACTTTAAATGGTAAGATGGATTTTTGTCCTACTTTTACTATGCTCACTTGCTTTGCAATAAAATGATTTGACACAGCTGTTGGGTGGTGACAATTTAACTTTGAAAGAATTTTAAAGATAGGTAGTATTTAGTGGAAAAACTAAGAATGACGGTAAAGTCAGGGCTTTAAAATTAAACAGATATTATTTTTTATCTAAATGGCTGACAGTACAATGATTTCATAAAATGCCTAGATAGTTCTGGTAAAAAAAAAAAAAAATTAAATTAAATTAAATATCTGTTTTTTGACCTCAATCACTATCGTTCATACAACTATCAATATTCAATATATTTAAAGACACATTTTTTATTTCAGGCCCGGAGAAGTCACGATACCAAGATCATTTTACACACCATGCTCTAACTCCGGGCCTTTTTCATTGCCGTCTTTGTGCGAAAATGGTTCGAAATCGTTGGCATCACTTTATTTCCCACTTCCCAGGCCAACATAAGTGCGAACTATGTGCCTGCGTTTACACGCGGAAAGACAAACTCAAAGCGCATATGCGTTATGTGCATAAAGTCAATCCCTCGAAGTGTAGCTGATTATCTTACTGAGATGGCCTGTTACTTACGTTAGGATGACGAAATTGTGATCGGTCTTTAGAGCCTAACCACGAAATGCAATGAAAACTGGAACAAATAATTTGTTACCAATTTCGTTAACTGCGATACATTATGGAAGTAAAATCAGTGGGTACTTATTTTCATGGTAGAGTGAAGACTTAAAAAAAAAAATGGAATTATAGAACTGCAAAAAAAAATACAGAATGCGTTTCTGTTTTAGCGGACTCTGAACAGTTGAGTGGGGCGATAACTTCCGAAGATCCTAGACCTGCTGAGCAAAATTACCATGAAATCTTTACCGTATCACACCGATGGAATCACTATCAGTGTACTTTGTGTGGGAAGCTTGTTACCAACCGTTGGCACCATTATCACAGCCACAGGCCGCAAAACTCTCAGTGTCCTTTTTGTCAGTTGACTTTTACAAGAAAAGATAATATGAAAACACATGTTAAAATGCAACATTCTTAGTTGTCTTGAATGAAACATTTGAATTTGTGTTGTTTTATCTGTGCCATATCCCTGCCAGTGCCAAGTAAAAATAACAAATGTTCTCAGTGCGTACAAGTTTGATGAGCATCGTTGTTCGTTATATAAATCGATATATATCTGTCAAGCTAAAATGTACATATGTATTGGAAATCTATTAAATAAAATGTAACATATCAAGTATAAACACATGTTTACTGGAAGGTTTTTGAACAATTTTGCCATCTTCCCTATGTAATTAACATTCTTGCAACACAAAAACGGAAACGATTCGTTTCTTTGAGCCGCAACGAAACTAATACTACACATTATCTTAAGTTGTTAACAAACGTAGGTGGATTGTTAGTGGGTGGAGTCAAGCTTAACATATTTCCTAATGTATTTTAACAATCGGAGGTCATATCAAGTGAGTTACGTCATACCCGTTTTCTCGTTTTACAGGCTCAAAAGCGTGGCACATGAGGCTTACGTTTGACAAGCTACCAGGCTACTCCAACCTTCACCGGTGTAAACTTTGCGGCAAAGTCGTAACCCACATTCGCAACCACTATCACGTCCACTTCCCCGGAAGGTTTGAATGTCCGTTGTGCCGAGCTACGTACACGCGAAGCGACAACTTACGCACCCACTGTAGATTCAAGCATCCCAACTTTAATCCTGACACGAGGAAATTTGAAATTCAAACGGAAAATTTAGATATTAAGCCTGATGGTGATAGCTCTGAGAAATTGTCTTGATTAATGGCAATGTATGGAGGAGAGTTTTCTTTTAGACCTTATTTCTAGACTCCTCCGTGCGTGTACTGAAACGTTGAAATCTCAGTTTACTTGACATGGTCGCTCAGCCTTGTAATTCGATCAGAAACTATACCAAGAGAATAGTTGTTGGCACACATGGTAAACCTGTGTTATGTGCCACAATAGGAATTGTTATTGTTGAAGTGCATTCTAAATTACAGTCAAAACTAAGCCAAAAGAAGTAATACATATATATTAGTATCGTAAATTGTTTTATAATATTTTAACTGGGGTTGTCAATTATGTTACTAATAATAATAATAAAAAATAAGAATTTGGTTTTGTTTATATATTTATTTATAATTTATTACAGATGGAATGGAATTTTATTGCTCGAAATTTATGATCTGTTTTCACTATTTGAGTCTGTTTATTTATAATAAGTTTATTATATTTGAGTCTGTGTATTTTTTAATTCTTTAACAATTTTTTCTTATTGTTTTGCATAATGCTCTTTGGGTTAATAATCATTTTTTATTTATTGACCACATTCTACTTTTCTGGTAAAAAACTCACCAACTTTTATTTTTTATTTTTTTTTTATTGTTTTCTTGTATGTTATATAATGTAATCTAATGCAACTGCTGAGGAAGCATGGTGAACGTTGCTCTGATATGTTAATGTTACAATGTACTTGCCTGCAACAGGATACATTTATTAGAGTGCTTTCCAAGTACGGGATATCAATGAATGTACGAATGTACCTACTGCTGATCGTGCTCTCACAATTTGAAGTGGATAGTGGACAGCTTTATAATTAATGAGTAATGACACAATAATTTTGGCCCATTTGCCTTTAACGGCAAACATTTTGCTAATAAAGCTTTTGATATTTACGTTAATTGTGACTGTGTATTAGGGAGGTAGTACTGTAGTACCTAATTTTTATAGGGTACACTCATTTAGGTACATTTTTATTAAATAGACATTGCTTGCAATAATTAACAATGTTGACGGTTGAGATGAAAAGTGAGATTGAGGAATGAGTAATTTGTGATATAAAAAATAATAATGTGAATTGGATGGGTGCTACTCAGATGTTCAGAGAAGTTCATGTTTACGTTGTATTTTTTTCATTGAATAACCATTATTTGCCAGCAGGGGATATTGTAAAACCATGTTATTATTCAGAAATATTTTTAATGTTTACTTGTTATAAATAGTACTATACAACACACATATTATATTATATAATAATATAAATATATGTATCATAAGAGGTGCATGTAATGATGAGTAGTGACATGTACCTATTAAAATCTATTTGCTATCATAGATTTGAGTTGTGACTAACTAGCAAAATCATTCCTGTAGGAAAAATCCACACTTCTCGAGGTTCTCGAGGCTCAGGGTTATGGCTGTAGGAACGCCGTATCAACTGACACGAGTTTCTTGTCTTCTAGGACAGGGATCTAATTGGGGAAATATGAGTGAAGAAGAAATGTTCTTCAAGTTGCCTAGGAATCAACTTGATCCATCTACGAGGCATCATCAGTGTCGGTTGTGCGGGAAGGTCGTACGAAATAAATGGCACCATTATCGGTTTCACAAGCCCGAATATTTCAAGTGCTTGCTATGCTTCACGATTCACAATCGGAAGGACCATCTCAAGACGCATATGAAAATAAAGCATAATATAGATGGAGATGCGATGCCAACACTTACAAAGAACTTTCAAGAATAATTATCATTGTCGAGCATTCATTAATATGGTTCCAACTATCGCCACTTCTGAAAAGTAATTTTAAATTTGTCAAAACTACTGCCCTTATTTTAGTTTATATAAATCCTCATAGCTTTTTGTTTTTCCTTATAAAGAGCAGAGAGTATTTCTTATTGTCCTAAATGCGTTTGTTACTTTGCTTTGATTTCCGCAGGTTAGCTAGGTATTCATCATCTTCTTTGAACATGAAGGTTCAACATAACATTAAAAAAAAAAAACTTTTACTACCTCTTAATGATGTCTCAATCATGATGCCAAACTAAATCATTATAGTTTTATTTACCTTCTAGCAGTCTCACCTACAGATTTCTATAATCATATAAATATGTGTGATGTAAAACGACATGTGCACAGCGAAATTAGTGCTAAACCAATATTATTTGAAAAATTTAAACAATACTCGTGCATCCAATTTTGCAAAAATTGGCTTAATTGCACTTTGTACAAAGAAGGGAAGACACGTAATAGTCACCTATCTGATGAAATTTGTTAAAACATGTCATACTGCATTTTTAAGAGAAGCCGTTTATTTTCCAGAATCCCGACTATCTCCGGTTCAGTATCAAGACATGTTTGAATCATCGATTGATAATGCAGTACTTTGGAAGTGTAAGCGATGTGGCAAGGAAGTTACAAATAGATGGCACCATTTCCACATCCACACTATGCAGCGATCGCCGTGTCCATTCTGTCCAGCTTCGTACAGCCGCAGTGATACGTTGAAAAACCATATTAGAACAAAGCACGGCAACTGTTCGTTTTGAAATTTCAATGCCAAGCGCTTAACAAGATTAGTACAACCTAACTAATTGTGTAGTTGGAATTTTATTTTAAAGTCTGATTGTATAAATTACTTAAAAAGTCTCACCCAACTGAAATGAATAAGGATATTTTGCCAAGGGGGTTTTCCTAAATGTTTCAAGAGAGTCTAGTTAAATTTAATTTTAAGCATGTTTAGTATGTAATGTTTTTCCTAAAATAAACATTCACTTTTCCAGTCTGTGTTTCATTGCCTTTTGATGGACTTCTCATCTCCTTGATCAGTTCTACCCACTCACTTTTGTGTTCCCTATTTACAATCCCTCAGCAAACAGAGTAATTGGCATAGGATACAAAATATTTTAAATATCTTGCTGAATCTGTGATCCTTGTAACTTTCATATTCCGGCAGGGTTGTCAGACGCTGATAAAATATGAACATTTCCTTCCACCCGTTATTTAATGGTCAAGTTATTTTCTAGCAAATTCAATAACAAATCGTCTCGGTCTTTTTTTTTCAGATGAAAGCTTTCGTCAAACGGCCAAGCATAATATATATGAACGGCAAATCTGTGGCAGGTCCCGGTGTTCGATATGCAACAAGATGGTTTCAAATCAAACAAATCACTATCGTGTCCATTTTCCCGGGAAATATTCTTGCTCATTCTGCTCTTTGACGTACACGAGAAGTGACTCACTATTGTATCATACCAGAACTAAACACCCCAACAAAAATTAGTTGGGTGGTTGAACCTTTCCTTACGTAATTTTTTTAAATAGTTTTTATATTAAGACCTTTCATGTTGGAGTACCTGTATAAAAAGGGAGATCAAGTTTGAAAACTCTTGTTGAAATTACGAGTTATGATCCCTAAGTAAAGTGGTATGATCAACATTCTACACCATAATGTCGGTGGATGTTTTTTTTTTCAAAATTTGTATAGACAGTTCAGTGATAAAGAAACTAGATATTTAATATTTATTGATTTTTAACACTTGTTTAAATTACCAGAGCTGCAAATTACTTTTTGCTTCATTTTGCTCGTAAGAAGGTATCCTTAGATAAGTATTTTATAAAGCTAAATTATTACATTATTTTTTAAGTTCTTTGTGGCAAGTTTTTTACAAAGTCCATGTCGAAATGTGGAAAACCGATGAATTTGCAGAGAATAACTAAGGTACAAAACACAGTTATGTAGTTACTGCGTTATATGCAGATTTTTTTCCATAGTCATATATATGGTCATGTCAAA
The DNA here is from genome assembly GCA_947568835.1 of Protonemura montana. NCBI lineage: Eukaryota > Metazoa > Arthropoda > Insecta > Plecoptera > Nemouridae > Protonemura > Protonemura montana. Next base: position 9,709,120 of record OX387602.1, on the reverse strand, counting down.
TAAAGAAAATCTGGGAGAAAAAGAATCATCTCAGAAACCCAGTTTGTTCATTGATACCTGGATGTCTTAATAGATGGAAGGTTACATACCAATTCCAAATTTCAGTCCGAAAACCATGAAGTAGCAGGTAGCTTCCAGAATAACAGTGAAAGCCATCTTGATAGGTACCAACAAGAATTATAAACTATACTCTGTCATTTAACTTTGTCAAAGTACGGGACTTACATATATGCAAAGATTTGCTGTAATAGAACGGACTCTTTGCTTTTGATAGTAAAAGAAAATAACGAAACTCAATAATGCATGCAGATGTTGCCAGCTAGGAGTATTCATTAAAATAGGATTCTGCTTATACGGCATGAGCTGTTGAGATTTGGCGCCTTTGTTAGTACTAGAATGTACCCATAGAGTGTCCGCTAAAATTGTAGCCATGTAAAATCGTAAAATGAAGGACTGACTGAAGTCTGAGGGTCAACACCAAACAGCAAGCGTCAACAAAGAGTTGGGGACCATTTCGGTGAGATCGGTTACGCTTTAAAAGATAACCCCTGTATCTTATCAACATGAATTATGAATAAATTTATCTACTACTTATCGCGCTATCATTGAGATAAAAGCTCGGCATTTGAGTGCTAAGATTTCTGCTGCAACAGTAATAAATAATAATTGTGAATGCATGTTGTTTTTGTAGATTGTGTTGGCACCTTGCAAAAATTTCATTTGTCATTATTACACTGATTAAAATACTAATGGTGGTGTTGTCAACTGCAAGTCTGAATTTTAACTCGAATTTACATCTATTTTCAGTGCTGCATGACAGCTATTTAAAGTAATAAGAAGCCTGTGCAAGCACACATAAGTGAGTATGAAATTAGTAGGTGCTAACAATGGCATAAGCCATTTCAGATTAAATCTGACAAAACATATTTTTCTGCAATAGTCCTTCAAATTTATTCAAGTTTGCAAATGGCTTAGCATGTACAAGCTGTCAGTGTCAGTGTTTTTTAATTTAGTTGCATCTGTTGTTATCTTACTGGTGCCTAACGAAAACTTTGTGTTCCAGTGTCAGAATTCTCATTCACCACGGACATGGCAGAATGCTATGACGTTGATGTAGAACGAACAGAGGAGGTTAATAGCTGTCCATCAACATCAACCTTGCCATTTGGTATGGGCGGTTATGGCAAACCAGGCTCGCCACATCCTGTTGCAATGTTTTACCCACAGTTAACCTACGATATGCACCCACTATTGTTAAATCAACGACGTAGATCAACTCAAGAAAAGGAAGGTAGCCCTTCGGATCCAGAACCTAGTCCTCTTGGTCTGGTTTCTAGTCCAATGAGACAAAATTATAAACAAAAACAAAAATCCCACAAAAGAAGGGCACCTGTTACCGACCAAGTGGAACTTTCCGTCGGAGTGGGGGCAGACGTCTCGTTTGCGGAAGGAACGCAAGACCCTGAAGTTTCCGATTACTCCGCGAGAACGAAAGCAGTAGCCAAGTCATTTTTCTGCAGAGCTTGTGGAAAAGCCTTTAAGTTCCAGACTTCTCTTTTGCGCCACAATAACAAAGTTCACATCAGCAAATATCAGTGTCCTACTTGTAGTCGAGTCTTTTCACGACAAGCGTACCTTGATGTTCACACGTCAAAACAAGGCAGCTCTTGCTATTTAGGTTCTGGCTATGCAAGTTCTACAGTTTCTCATTCACCAAAATCTGACACCAGTCTGAATTTGAATATGAAATGAATTCGAAATGCCTACCTAATAATTAACATACCTTACGTTTGTTGATATTTTGCGACTCACGACACTTAAAAATATCAGATAGCTATCTCTATATTAAGGCCCCATTGCATCACATATTTTGTATATGATTACGAAGACGTGGCGGTCTACACGTTTAGCTCTTTTAGTGTCAACTTCTATAATATACCATTAAATATTATGTCCTAGTGGTACTATTGGCTTTATTTTGTTCTGTACACAGTGAGATTTAAAAAAATAATAATGCTGAATCTCGATATAGTTCCAGCTATTGTGCGAAACAGTTGATTGAATATTGGAAAGAGCAGGATGAGTGAATGCTATTGAATTTTTTATTTTTCCTTATGCAGTTTCATTTTAAACAGTTAATGTTATTCAGATTTGTATTTCTACAATTTTCTGTGCTTCCCAGCATCTTCAGCCACAAAGATATTTTACTATGCTGTGTGACGGCAAATTGCACCACTGTAGCTTCTTTCTGAAAGTATATTTAATTAAAATATAAAGTAGGAAAATATAGAACAATTTTGTCTCGGAAATAAATACCGTTTGTGTTTCTATGAAGGTCATGTAAAGCATGAAAAATAGTAGTCAAAATCGAGAAAAATCATTTGTAAAAGAAATCAAGCTTGGAAGCAAAGGACAAGTTCGAGAAATAATACTAGGTCTTGTTATCATTTGCTTCACATATTATAAAGACTTATTGGCATTAAGCACCAATAATTACAAACTTATGTATGTTACAGATAAAACGACCACGTTTCTTTTACTTTTTTTTTCAATTTTCTACTCGCCATTCAGTGCTACCAAGTTTTGATTCCAATTCAATCATTGCGGTCTTGTGCTACAGTGCTGAATTATCTTACTATTCTACATAACGGAAAGTGTCCTTTTAACTGGATGATTTCCAGAAAGTATGATACCCTTTTAACTAGACATAAAAACGTGTCAAGAAAATTCTTTAGACATGCGGTCGTTATAACTACATTTCTCGATGTCTGCAGGTTGTGATGACCTTGCAGCCAATTTTTTTGTGTAGGGACCATTAAAATCAACAATTGAAATCAGTCGGCACCTAGCTGACAAAACCAAAACAAGGACAGGAGTGCAGACCCAAGAGCGTTCTTTATAAAAAAAGAAAAACTACAGGCCGAAACAGGACTGAAAAATGTAAGCATCGAGCACGAAAACAGTGCTTTGTTAAACCCCAATAATCAATCAATCAAACTTATGTATAACAGTAAATGTTCATGGTTTTTTTTTTAAATGCATTCAAAATAAACCTTCCAATCCTTGAGAGGGTAGCAGTGTTCTAAATTATAAAAGTGACCTGCCAGCATTTAAAAAAAAAAAATTAACATGTATAAGCAATCCAGATTGAGAGATTAACAGTTGATGTATCATTCATAAAGTCCATTCCGGTGCGCTTTGCTCAGAGTTCAATCTAAGAGAGACACCAATGGTTCTTCATCAGGGCAACTTGTGACAAATAGTGCAACACCAACCAGATTACTGCATTGCGTATTTTCTTGTAAAGGGAATCAAGGGCCTGTCTGATAGTAAAAAATTTAAGTAGTCTGCAGGGAGATCGTGTAAAATTGTCAAAAAATTAGTTACCAGATAACTTGTCACTTCTAACACAGCAACTCATTCGATGTCTTTACCCAATTGACTCCCTACGCTGCCATGCCATGTCCAAGATGTAAAAACCTGTAGTGAAATATGATTTGCTTTCGTTGTGATTGACACTTGAAAGTTTTTTGATTTGCCAACCATATTCACATTCAGTATTACTTAAAAATTCAAAAAAGTTATATTTTTGTTGTTATTTTATATGTTTCCGAACAAAGTGTGCATACATGCGAATTCTGGTTTTAATTGCAAACGCTTGCGAAGCGCAGGGTATTTTATTATTATGAACATACAGTTTATGAAGTAAAATTGGCAGATACACAATTATAAGAGACAGCTATAGGTTTGGATGTAAGGTATTGATATCAGGAACATGATCATTATCATTTTCAGACAGTGTATGACAAGACCGAAGTGACCTGTGCCAAAAAATTGATCAACTCTAAATTCAGTTAACACCGATGCCTAAATTGTGAATTGTAACTTTATACCTAATAATATGATGTACTATCGAGAAAATGTGATTTTCTCGAAAATATGTATGTGCCATTTAATTTTTTTACTTTGATGGATGATGTAGAACGAAAAGATAAGCACAAGTAATTGCTACGTAACGTATACGGCCCTGTGTATGATATGTACATCAGCAGGCTAGTTATAGATGTACTGAATATTTTTTTATGTCTAATGCTCCTGTGCAGTGTGAAATGCTGAAGAATTTATAAACATTTTGATAGTATCTATTGATAATTCCAGTTGCAAATGATTTTGTCATCAATTTCACTTCAATACAAATATGACAAATTATGCTACTTATATTGAAAATCGGCCAATGATGTGCGTTAAGAAACGAAAAACGTTACGAAATGTTACGTTATGAAACTTGAAACGTGTTCTATCATTTAAATAACTGCTTATTGCTTGATATGGTTGCTCTTCTAAACATTTTTATCTGCTGTTATGCTAAATCACAATTTGAGTCATTTCTCATCTCATGAAAGAATATTGTTTCCTTTTTGGTGTTCTAATTTTGAAAGTATACCATTTATACATATCTCATCTAATAGAATTTAGATTTTATGTACCATCATAATTTTAAAATAAATATTGCTGGGGAACTGAGATATCTAAATAAAGATCAAGTATCGTTTTAACACATCTAGCTCTAATGCATACTTTGAAACCAATTATCCAAGAAATAAAGTGGCATTTATACACTAAAACCACCTATAAAAATAGCTGATCAGGTAGTTGGAAACTAGATATTGCAAACCAATATGCGGCGCCCAATTATATTGGAAATATCTTCTTTCTATGTACAATTTTTGGATCCCATTCCTTTTGAATAAACTTCACCTTAAGCACTGATGCAAAATGCTACTTTAGCTTTTTTTTTTAAAGAAGATTCTTAATTATAAATGTTTCTCGATTTAAGTTTTGATTTCACTCAAGAGAAATACAATCTGCAGTTGCAAATTGAGACAATAAAACTGAATAGATGGTATGAGAGCAAAAGAAAATTACTAAGCTAGAATTCGTTGCACTGACTTGAGAGCTGACAGACGTGTTTGATAAAGGGTAGTCGATGCAGCCTTCCTTGGCACGAGGAAGGCATTCGATATAGTACCTCATGCTCAGCTGACCAAGAATTTTGACACCCTAGTAAAAAATAAGGCAGTGCTCAATTTAATCTCGGAATTCCTGGCAAACTGTGTCCATTGTGTGAGATTGGAGGATGAAATATCAGCTGAGGTAAACGTGACATCTGGTCTACCACAGGTAAGTGTCATGGGTCCGCTGCTATTTATTATATTAATAACGACGTTGTGGACGAGGTCTCTGGCAAGATACGAGTATTTGCAGATGACTGCCTAGTGTACAGACAGATACAAGGAAGAGGGGACGAGGATGCATTCTAAATGGATATAGATGCAATAGGTGAATGGATGGACAACAACGGCATGCAGTTAGGCCCGTACCGGAATATGGGGGCATGGTGTGGGACTGGGACTTGTACCGACTAGGCCAGGTGGAAGCAGTGGAAAGTGTCCAGAGGCAGGTAGCAAGGAGGGTCACGGGAAGGGTGAAAGGTGGCACTGGGACCCATCTAGCAAATCCCACGTCCATGATAGTGTGAGTGATATGCTCCAAAAACTAGGATGGGAAAACCTCAGCCTCAAACCTCAGAAGAGGGAAAGTAGGGCTGTGTGGGATGCATAGAGCCCTGAGTGATAATGAAGGCTGGAATGATATAAGCGCTGGCACTGAGGAAACCCTTGATGAAAGTCATGATCAAAGACTGTGGGAGCAGAGAAGGGGGCCAAAATGGAGGTTGGCAGAAACTCCTTCCTGGCCAGTACCATAAGGGGATGGAATCTACTGGATCCATGTCTCAGAGAGAATGCAGCGAACATACGCTCAAAATTATTCAAGAGCAGACTAGATTTAGATTTAAGTAAAAAAATATTTAAACCTTGCCAGTGCTATTTTTGTACGCTTGTAAGATGTTACAATAAATAAATAAAATAAAATATTTTTTAACCCATTTGATTATAATAAAAAAAAAAAATTTTTGGACATGTAGAGGGAAAGAAAGACATGTAGACACGTCAAATAGACATGAGTCTAAAAACCATCATAAAGGGAAAGAAATTTGGTAGGACAAAAATTAATGGAAAAAGTTGATTTTTGTCAAGGAAAATAAAAAAGACAAATACATTGGCAGTTGATTTCAAATTTTCTCATTTATGCCCTGTAAGATTTCCACTTGCTAGATCAAAGAATAAAAAAACTCTAGCGCAGTATCGAAGTTACCATCTACGTCTCAAGTCATAATTTAATGCAGCAATGTAATACTTTCTGTGCTACACCTTCATAATCTGCTTATGGCTTAGATTATTAATTATTGTGCATAGACATTTAGACTAAACTTAATAACTTCAAAATATAATCAAAAAAGAATAGAAAGAATGCTTTTAAGGGCAGTAAGATAATAAAGAGTTCAAACTAAATCTTAGGATCCCTGTCAACTTGTTGAAGTTCTGACTGGTTAATACACTTATAGTAAAAAAGCACCCACATTTAGCTACAGGAAAGAAAAACAATTAAAATAGTTATTAACAAGAGTTTATGACGTGATGCAAAAGTCCCCGATCATTGTACTTTTAGATTTGTTATCCTTATGAAAACATTGAATCATGCAGATTTTCAAGCTCTTCTTCTCTCTGCTTTGCCCTCGCCTTGTCTTTTCTGTATGCCTCATATTCTTCATCATCGGTTGGTAACTCGTGACGACACACGGGACATGTGTTAGTCTAGAACCAAATGAAAAAATAAACTATTTTGGATAACAATTTGATTTTTAGCCAGGTAAGAAATTAATTTAGTAGATTTATAGTTGATGGTCCCTTTATACCTTGGCCAACCATGGCATTATGCAAGTGTTGTGGAACGAGTGTTTGCATGGAAGACATTTGACAGTTTCTCCAACATCGAACGCTTTCAAGCACACTGGGCACTTATCATCTGGAAAGTAAAGAAAATATGCAAAGTTACAATTGCATTATTAGGAGTAACATGCACATGAACGTTTCTTCAACAGAATATATTAGAAGGGCTCAATGCAAACAAAATTATAGCAAAATCCTGCAAATCCATAAAAAGAAGAGGTGACACACACCAAAAAAACAACCATTAAATTAGTATTTGCCAACTTATGTTTGAAAATAAAGACCATTTCAACCAGATTCCAAGTTTGCAGTGACCTCAACTCACAAGTTGGTACCTGTTGGTACCTACGCAAATTCTCACGCCAACTGATCAGTTGCCTCTATTTCAGAAACCTGTATTTCATATTACGGACATCGCTTAAATAGTGCTAAGTATATTTATTAATAGTTGAAAGAGGAGCATACCAGGTGTGGTGATCTCTAGCTCAATCAGGTTGTCCACTGTTTCTTTAGATGCTGGAGGTGGTAACCGTTGGCCATATCCCATTTCGTCCCACATACCAAAGTCTCTCAACAATCTAGCCATATGAAGCATGAAGTCTGGTGTCTCTCCTGAAGCCAAAGGTTGCCAGCCCATCTCTTCAAAGTAATCAGCCATTGTCTATCACAGACAGTTACTAAAAAAGAAAGAAAATGTGATGACCCAAACACATCAACTAGATAAATACAATGGCAACACAAGTTCTGTACGTGTTTCTACTTGCTTTGAGGCAGTAAACTAAGGTATCAGTTTCTTGTACTTTTGGCAGTTTAAGAGCGAACTGTTCAGTTAAAATTTCAGCTGTTCCGAAAGTACAGTGGGTATAGTGCTGTTGGTGTAGTTCTTTGGTGTGGTTAGATTGCGATGACATTCCAAGTTTAAATCACGCAACACCGATGACATTTCACTTTAGAATTACCAATTTTTTTTTTTTTTAATTGGTGAACCTGCAATTTCTAAGATGGCGTATAGCCCTGCTGGTGACAGTTGACATACAGGGATCGTGTCATTTGTTTGTTAAAAGAGCTTAATACGAGCTAGTTAAAGAGGTGCGCCGTTGGGTCTCATTGGATGGGCTTATCATCAATCCTGTAGCTGAATCAGATTTTTTCTTCCCATTTTACTTACCTGTAAGATGTTGGTTTGTCGCACTTTATATTTAGTGCACGCACTAGCACTTGCCCATGCATTTTCAATTCAGCCCCACCATTCAAAACGGGCTCCAGCCCAAAGTACTATTTCAATTTTGGACAAGATAAGTGAAACTTCAGTTAATGGCGCGTGTAAATTTCCCTCGACACCATCAGTATTACATGACTTTGAAACATTTGCCTTCTTTGAGGAGTGCAACAGGCAATTGCCTACACAGTTTACTCCGCATACACCACCGGAAGATATCTTGTGCATGGGTCTTTATGAAATTGGAACTCGATTATGTAGTGTAATTACCGAATATCAGCTTCCTCTAACAGGTATTCCCAATGAGTCGTCTGAGCTTAAGAAATTAATTAATGATCCCCATGATAAAGAGTTGAATGCGAAGTTATGTTCAGAATTCGAGAGTTTACCTATGCCACAATCACAAGAAATCAAAAGCTTAGAAGTCTGGAATATTTTTAGAATATTCAAAAACAACCCTCAAGCTTGCTCACAAATATGCTTGTATATTAATGGTGATGCCAAAGAGCTTTGTAAGCTGATTTTGTGGGGTAACAAACTGTTCCTTGATTCTCTACGTGAATCAAAGCAAGCCATGCAACGCCTTCCTGACCTTAAAAGCAGTGATTTGCAAGTTAATGCGAAATCTGTTGGCGTACCATTTGTAAATCCCAAGCATAAAATACCCGAAACTGGGGTTGAGAAATCATCTCCTAACCAGCAAGAACCGACTCTAAAAGATCAGTCAAGCCCAAGGGTTTCCTCTCAGGGCTCTTCTTACGACAATTCACAGAATTCAACTCCAAAAAAAAGTGTGAAGTTAACTGACGATGATCAAAAGGCTGACATTGATCATAGCACTGATGGGTCAAAGCATCCTTTGCCAGATAGTCTACCAGAATCAGACAACGCTCATATTGTAGACCAGGTAGACAATCCCGAGCCTGAATATCAAAGAGAATCGCCAAGTATTAGTGAAAACGAAAAAGTGACGAAGCCAATCAAACCTAATGTCGAAGCAGCGAAGCTACTCAAAAAGGAAAGTAATGCCGACAATTTGAGTCCTAAAAAACAGGATGAAGATAACCGTGAAGCAAAAATTGACGGACAAGTTATAAAAGCCAAAGATGCTGCAACAGCAGCTGCTTCTTCACCAGCTTCTGCCCCAATTGCAATTGCTCATGCACCGATAGCACCAATTGCTCACGAAGCACTCGATGCTCTTAATGAAGCTCCTGAAACTCCCGACGAAATAGTTCTAGACACTGCATCCAACCCTTCCGTCGACGCTAACCAGGACACTATTGGGGCAGAAGACTTGAGTAAATATGATGATCCAAATTTGGAGCAAGGTGACGATGAAGACATGCATTTCCCACCAATAGGCGTTGAGCAACCAACTAAAACTGATGAAGCCCTTAACGGTGAGCACTTGGCAAAAGTACAGTTAGCACTTGACGTTGTTATGAGAGCTGTGTTGATAATCTATACTTTAGTTTGTATACATGATTTCATTTTTCTCATCTCCAAAAATCTGCAGCATCAGAAATCGGGTGGTTTTGCTTACTTTCTGTTAAAAATTTAAAATAAACCTATTAATATTATTCTATTTGACTATTTCAGGCGATGAAGAATACTTAAAACCCAGAGAGGACATTAAGTATGTCCATGAGAGATTTGAGGAATCTGAAGACTCGCACTTCTTCCGATATTTCATGACCATGGTTGTGATTTGCATATTAGGCTACTTGTTGTTCCACAATAAGCAGAAGGTATTTCTTTAATCTTTTACCTACTATTAATGTAGTTTATATATCCCAGCAGGTAGGTGTCTACCAAGGTATGGATTGTAGTATTTTCAACCAATAAACAAAAATTAATACTTCCTTGTGATATACTTTAGTAATAGTTATAGACAGTGATGTAATGTACTAGGCATTTTATACTCACTGAGCTAAGAATAGTTTTAATTTAGTTAGAAAGCCAAAAGGCTGGATAATTGGTATGATGGGAAGGAGAAAGAAAGAGGAGAAGAGAGCAAAACTATCTGGAAACATGGTGCTGCACGGTGCACTGAATTGCTGACGTATGCCTCTTGCCTTGCCGAATGCCAATCTTAGAGTTTCCCTCTTTTTTTCTTCTTCCCATATCAACTAAGAGTAGCTGTGCTAGAAAATAAACAGTGGAAGTGGAATGAAAGAAAATGCAATTGAAAAGGCTGGTTGTGAAATCTGTAACAAGTTTCTGGCCTTTAGACTTCTTCTTTGTTAATCCAATTTGGCCTGTCTCAATTACTGAGGTGCCTTGGCTAGCATATTGCTTACATTCTTCATGCTTTCGATAGATTCTTGCCCTCTTCCTGGAGGGGAGGTCGCGGCGAGGCACTCGCAGGCGGCCGAACACGGCCAACTACCACAAACTCGACTGCAATCTAGAGGAGGCTGTCTCCTCCCCATGCAGTACTTCTGTTGCACATGTAATTTACTAACATTGCTCCTCCGGGTGTGAAATATTGCCGTACGCCCAGAAATGGGCCTAATTTTGTGAGTGATTCTTTGATAAATTTTGATCAGTATACACTGAAGTAGGAAAGATACCTGCTTATTTGTTGTTAAAACTCCTGGCAAACAAAAACTCTGTTAAAAATGATTAATTAGTGCTACGAGATATTTTTTAGGATTTATTTCCCTTGTCGACCACAATGTGGAAGGAGTTGGTTGGTTGAAATTAATTTGCCAATTTTGTGATATTTTTTAATAATTCTCCACAATAACATGGACTGTAACTTGTAATAATGGGTCTTGAAGTGCTCAAGGACATTATTAAATGAGGCAGGCATTTAATGCCAGGTAATAATACCGTATCTTAAGAATCCAGATTCAGGCTCAACAATATCGAGGTAACTAATTTAGAAACTTGTGAGACATTTGTCAGTGCCCGCAAACTAATATTGTATTTTTGACACTGAATTAGAAACACTGGTTGTTAGCAATATTGTGAAAATGATTCGTAGTTAGTAGAATACTAATATTTTAGTTGTTACCTATTGTTTTATACGGTATAAAGATACAGGTTTAAGTCATTAACTTATTGGATAATGGGAGCGATAGTCTGCGTTTTTCTGTTGTGACATCCATTTTATTACATTATGCAAGAAATATGTTTATGCCTTACTTATGCAACGTAATTAACTGATCCATTTATTATTTATATAGCCAGGTTTCATAGCATTTGTGATTCCTATCCATATGACATCTTGACAACGTATGGATTGTATCTTAGCATCCAAATTATTCTGGATTGAAAGCAGTAGAAGTAATTTATGGTATTTAGACTCATGACTACTTTATTTAACGGTAGCATTAGTTTTGAAAAAAAAATTACAACTTTGTTTTGAATGCAAAGAAAATCCAGAAATACTTTTTTTTTTCAGAAGTACGTAAATTGCGGAAATGACTGCTTAGGTACAATCCATGTGTAGAATATCCATCATGTGAAGAAACATTTAACTACCTACTCTACATATTCTGTAGACTTCCTTAAGAGGCGTGCTCATGGGGGTTTCCGTGTAGACCAAGTCCTTGTTTATTAGATCCCAATCAAAGGTCTAGGAACCAAATTGAAAAATCTATAACTGAATTTTCTAAAAAGTGAGTGTTTGCTTTAAAATGTTCTTTTTCAAGTTTGATTGGATTGCAATATTTGAGAATGTGACAACTCTAGACGCTACTCTATACGAGGAGGCAATCAGTCTGCAGTTTAGTCAGATGTCCTGCGTCTTTTGGTCCCACTTATTGTGGCATCCTGCACACGCCTATACTTTCTTAAATGTATGCTTTGTTAGCGTACCTACCTACCTACCATCCTTCTTACCTTCTAGTATAAGAATCCTAGATCTGTATTATTCTTTTTTCCTTGAAAATTGTAACACTCGAACTTATGTTAAAAATTATAATTCGAGCCAAGCCTAGAAGCTGAATTTTATAAAGATCGTGTTAAAATATATATACTTTTTATGTACAAATGTTTTATTGTTTAAAATTCCAACAGTGTTAGTTCATTTTATATTTCAACCCCACCTAGTACATGTAAAGTGCAGTATTTTTGTCTGAATTTGCATCATCAGCTCTGATCATCAATCATCAAGGGGTTACTAGTTCAGTGGTTTGTTCCAAAATTATTGGTACCATTGACACTAAATTTAAGTGAAAGCAGTTTTTTATTTGGGCAGGAACGTGCACCACTGGCAGTCTTTCAGTTTGATTCTGTTTCAACGTGTTTACTATATATCCATTTGGTGAAGAGCAAATTTCCATCATAATAATCATTATACGCAGTAGCAGGCATCGTTTGTGTTTGTTACAATCCAGTCCAGATACCGGCTCACTCTTGTGTAAACGCCAGGAGCTCCTGGTCTCCCGCAACCCTCGCCCCAAGAAACTACCCCTGAAAAGTGAATATCACAATTATATGACTATATTTTATAAATATATAATTACTTTCAGGTAGTCCAAAAATTCTTACCTGCTATAGCCCATCTTTTGACCCAATCTTGAGTGGTCATTCCAGAACCACTATCTCCTTGGCAAGCATCGAAACCCCCTTGCACGAATCCAGCGCAGAGCAGGTTGTCTGTTATTTCTTCGCTCGAATAGTTGCTGAACATAAGACACCGTTCTCTGGATAAAATCGGAACCACAGCCGCCAGGAGGACGTTGGACGTGGGCCCACCTTCTGTTGTATACCCCCAGCCTGATATCACTGCTGGCTGCAGGTCATATTCGGTATCTACAAGAATGTCATCGCAGAGATTAATTAAGCAGTCTCTCAAAGCAGGCTTGTATTTAGGCATGGGCAGCAAACGACGAGCCCAATCAAGCATGTAAAAAAACTAGAATTTAAAAGCACTAATTTGCCTCAGGGTTATTGACTGGCGGCCTAATGGCAAGTACAGTTCTGGGTGAATTTGTACATAAGTTCGGTGCTGTGAGTCTTGAGATTTACAGGAAGAATATGGTACATGTCATTTCAGATAGTGTTATTATTTTATCAGCGTTTAGGGAAAAGCCACTGATTTAATCTATGCACATACCCATGCAAATGGTCGAAAACCACACCATCATACCCGGTATCAAAAAAATGATTAGAACGTTAAAGCAAGGTTTATCACATCAAAAAAGAAGGCTGCTTATAAAACCTGATCATATTAGAGTTTGCTAGATTTTACTGCTACTATTAAATGAGACATAAACTGCCCCAACATTTGAGCCATAGCAAAAGTTCGAAATATAATTATCATCCAGCTTTATATGTAAATGCGATCAGATGGTAGGCGGAGTAATGGGTCGAACTCGAAGGATAGCGAATCCCTAAGGGAGGGTTATGTAATTGCCCTTGAACTTCTCCTTGCCTGGCGGAGGCAGGCACACCGGTGACACAGCTCGGCGTACCCGTACGGGTAGCCTCAGTTTGACAAGGGCAATGTCATGCCCGTCTCGTCCTCGCTTTCCGGGCACCCGTTGGTATTCAGGGTGAACGATGAAGCTGTCCACGAAGTGCACTTCGGTCGCGCTTTCGTCGTTGACTAGGAAGTTGTGTTCCGAGAGAATGACGCGCATTTCGCGGTTGACTGCCTCGCTGACGACACAAGTAAGTTGCATTAAACGTAGGCAATTGTTTAGCCGCAAACCAATATCAACACATTGATATATTAACTCACACGCCCATTCGCTCATATTGTAATTTGTTCCATGCGTCCGAATAGATTTATATATCGGTAATGAGACTGACTGGCTGTCAGGGTATTCAACCACCTACCTTGCAAAACAATGCGCTGCCGATACTAAGTAGAGGTCATTAATCAATGTGGCTCCACATAGTACTTTGTTGCGTACCATCAGCGCTCCCACCCATGGATATTCATTTATAAGCGTTTCGGTTCCTCCAATGATTCGAGTCCATTGATTTGCAATGCCGCACACTGGAATGTCATGGAGTTATTAATACAAGTGTTCAACTTCCTGATAATGTATGGCATGCCGATATAGTAATTTGTCTAAAACGCTAGCCGGTGGCTAGTTTGCAGAAGGCCTATACTTACGGCAGTGTTGGCATAATCGTTGGTGCCCCTGTCGAACTTCAGGGAGCAAAAGTTGTCGATCAGTGTGGGCAGAAAGTGTATTCTGAGCGGCGATTTCTTGCGGTAATTCACATGCTAGCAGCACTAATAACATGCAAGTGGCCGAAGAAATCATAGTGCTCCTCAATCTCCAAATATCGGCTAAGAACTGACTCTGCCCACTGGCCTTAAACTTGTAGAGGCCTTCGAAGATCGATGTCTATAATGAGTTTACCGTTACAGGATGGACAGTAATGAACCACCTAGCGCAATTAGCAACAAGTCTTTAGGCACACTAAGGACTACATTTCAGTATTAAAAGTGGCAATTTTGCCGTGCCTTTTCTTGTGTCATAGGTAATGGACAGAGACACCTGAGTTCTGTTTGACAGAGGCTTTGATTCAAATAAATTGACATGTAAATTGAAGATCCTTTATATACATTTATTAGTGGACTTAACCAACGCGACCAGACCATGTAGTGATGCAATTTGAGAGTTCATTAAAATTATGTGTAGGTAAGAAGGTACAAAATTTAATTTGCCAATTCAACACGGAACATTAATTTGCAGGAAAATCTTAGGAGTGGACACTGAACAGCAAGATCACATACTGGAACTGGTACTATACCTGCTCCCAGTGCCCACTTAAAATATTATTAAAATAACCACTAACGTAAATATCAAATGGGATGTGTCGCCTTAACGGCGACAGGTCTTCGTGGATGCAGGAGCGGTGGTCACGTGCAGGAGCAGGCATCTCTTGTGTTCTCTGCAATCCACTGCAGATAGCGGCTCACCCTCGTATAGACACCCGGCCGGTTGGGTTGGGCGCAACCGTTTCCCCATGACACAACCCCTGCGTAACACCGCACACCTTTACTGTCCTCTCCTCACTTAGCCAATTAAAAATGCATATACAATAAACACACACACACCAACTTAGTGCCTGCCTGAAATTGAATGTGTGATCTAGATAACTTGTTTAGTAATGGGCGAGGTTTGTTGAGTTACTTTCTCCACGGTACATGTTATATGCATATGAAAGATTCTAATAATTCTCTGCTCTTTATCAGGGGGTGTAGCTCAGATGGTAGAGCGCTCGCTTAGCATGTGAGAGGTACCGGGATCAATGCCCGGCACCTCCAGATATTTTATTTTAATTTCTTTCAATATAAATCTATTTATATTTATATTTTTCTCTAATCACGTCTTCACAACTAGTTAAAAAGCCATTTAGATGACTCAAAAAACTAAAGTTTAAAATATTTACCAGCAGCTACAGTCCTCATCATCCCGTCCTCAATGAGCAGCGAGCCACCACTGTCGCCTTTGCACGAATCGACGCCGCCGAACTGTAGGTTGCCGGCGCAGAACATATTGGGGGTAACTTCTACCGTCGAGTATTCGGTCATTAGACATCGCTCCTGGGTCAGTATTGGCACTTTGACCGCCTGTAGGGTCGTCGATGTTGGCCCGTTCTCTGCTAGCGCCCCCCAACCGGCGACGGTACCTAGTGCGTGCGCTAAGTCCAGTTCTGAGCGCACAAATTAATCATGATTTTGTTTCAAAACTTGACTTTCTGCATCACGAAGAATCTACGTTTTCAAGAACTCCTAAGGATGTTGTCCTTTAATTACATCGTGGCTAGGTTCACCATCCACTATTTAAAACATTTCTGTGTGGGTTTTAGACACCCGATACTTGTTTGTGTTGTGTTTACTGGTAACTCAGAGATTTACAGAGTACAGAGTTTATTGGTAACTCAGAGATTTACACAGAGGCATGGGCTGAATGTGGTGAAAAAATCAAATGTGGAGCACATATTGGCAGCAAGAATAGAGCAAGAAAATTTGACTGTCTATTTTTGCTCTATGAAAATTGGCAGCGCATAACGTGGGCCTCTGTATTCTTGGCCTCAAAAAGTGAAAACTTGGCCCAAGTATTGTGAGTCCCAAAGCAGCAAACTGGGCCCAACACGATCACTCGCGTAAACTCGAACTCATCAATGTCGACCCGGATTGTCGGCCCAAGAAATGTAATCATTGGAGAGGTGAAGAAATTTTCCTCCGACCAATATTTCACTCTCAACACAGAAATTTTCCTTGGCTCTGTTTAAAATTAGTACAAAACATTTATTTTCCAAAACCCCGCATCCGAAATTGGTATAACAGCGCCATCAAATAAGTCAAGAAGGATGCGATACTTGACAATTTGTCACTGAAACTTTTTGGAACGTTTTGGAATTGACGTTTTCCTTTGCGTAGTGTAGGTCGGGTCACCCGTGGTCAACATGTAGGCCCTTTTTTGGGTGCATTTAGGTAATTATTGAACTTTTTGGCATACTTTTTACTCCGTTTGAAAACATTTTATTTATACTTTCGGACTCAAAAAGCTGAATAATGTCATAAAGTCCATTAAAAGTAAAATTGATATGTGATCGGACAGTCCATTTCCTGCAACTTTGTGTTCTAAATTTTTCAGTTTCAAATTCGATAAGATATTATGTTACCGCAGAATGCGTAACTCTTCTAGGTTCATGAATTACCAGTTTTATATTAAAAGAGTTCACTAATGAGCACAAATCTTGTTTGTTTTGACAGTTTCCAAGAGTATTTATATTGATATCTGCACTGATTAACACTGATCTCAATTAATTATTTTGCGTTAACTTGATTAATAACAATTCCTCCAACGAAAATCCAAGTCCCATCGTGAGAGTGAACATCACGTGTAGAGATTGATTTAAGTTGAAAGCCCGGTAGAACAATACAATCTCCTTCATTCACTTTAAGCCAATTTTCCGAGAAAGTGTTAATATTTACATCCAAATTTAAGTTTTCAATTCCTACATCTACTTCATCGATTTTAGAACGGATTGAACGGATATATTGATGACAAATTGCAATGGCATGACATTTGGTAATGGTATTGGTATGTTCGGTCGGTCCGAAGCGTGGTCGTGTTGGGGCCCAGTCTACACTTTCAGCAAGTTTCAGCATTTTAGGCCCAGAATACAGAGGCCGACTTTACTCGGTGCCGAATGATGGCACCCATGAAAATTGCATTCCAATTTGCCAGGGTCATTTCTTTATTTACCTGCGGTTGGCAGACAAGCAGCAGATATTCCAAAACGGAAGACCACAGGCGCTTTGAGCCGAATTAGAGCCAGGTCGTTGTCGACTGAGCGCCGTGGTTTGTAGCGGGGATGTATGATAACTACATCCACGAAATGGAACTCCGTCATTGTCTCGTAAAGCTCCACCAAGTCGTGCTCGGACAAAACCACCTTCATGTTGGCCACTAGGTTTTTACTGAAATAAAGATTGAGACGTGCTGAAGAAGGACAGCATGAAAACGTACTTGGGTTGCGTTTTAACTTTTGAGAGGTGCATACGATATGTTACCAAATTCTGAATTGGCATGCGGAAGAATGCTTGCAATAATGTACTGTTTTTTCCGACGCATGCCACAGGTTTTATTTTAGAAGACTTTGAGCGAAAAAGCTTCATGTGCAGGATTGTGGCCAGTGAGCAAAAACCCAAAATCGTGTTCGTGCCCAGGCGGGTGTTCTTTCAAATGTATGTTCGTCACTCTACAATAAGTGTTGAAATTAATGTTTTGTTGGTATGAGTAGTAAAAATATTGGCGTTCTATTAATCAAACTTGTAGTAGGTAGGTGTATTAGATGCCTAGACTTACAATTGGGGTTTTCTGCAAGTATTAAACTCCAAGATTTTTTCAAGGCAATTTAGCATACTGAACTATCTTGCACATGCACAACTATGATGTTTCTTGCTGAGCCTTTCGTTAGCATTGCCCTCGATTGTAACGTACTTGGAGACGCAGTGTGCTGCCGTGAGAATGTACCGGTCGTTGATAAGAGTGCCTCCGCAGAAGAACTTGTTCTTTCCGGTGGCCAGTGCCGCCATCCACGGGTACTCATGGACTTGGGTCTCCGTTCCGCCTACGATCCTGGTCCATCGAGTGGTCATACCGCACACTGAACAGGGATACAGACTATGTGCTTAAATAGGAAGAGTCAATCCAGGGGCCCAAAACATTGTTTCTTTCGTTGTTGTTTGTTGTGATCAAGATATTATAAACACGTTACTAATGTGACATTAACGTAACATGTTTAAATAGCGCAACAACTGATGGTATAGTTCATCCCAAAAACAGTCTTTGTCAACGGATTTCTAGAAGTCACTATTTACCTATGAAGCATGTAAGATGTCAGAATTAACTGAGTAGGCTGCAATGTCGAATTTTTCTAGTATTGAGGGTAACTCTAGAGCATTTGGGTTTTTACTAAGATACCTTTCGAGAAGGGGTGTAGTTGGCCACACAACCTAAATGGACGAGTCGAGACTAGTTAAAATGGACAAGACGAGAGGAACAAGAATCGATTAAAAACCCACCTAATTTTCAATTGACAAATTTAAAACCAAATCCACGTGGTATTTTGGGAGAAACTTTATCAATACTAATTACTTTCATCTCGACTCGCATGTCGATGAAAAAATTCATAAAATACGGCCTCATGGGGCACACGAGAGTTAAGAAATCAAAACAAAACATGGATTGATGGTTAGCAATAAATACCTCTGCATTGTAAAGACGAACTGTTAGACAACGGGGCTATATGTGGCACGGGTCTAATGGTGTCTAAGAACCATCAACTGATAGGTACGCGGCAAAGGGGGACCGCGGAGAAGACGTTAACGTTACTGTTCCTCTATGATTCAGATTCTAATACAACACGTTATTCAGGTGTGAACATAAACAAAACGCACGGTCTCAATTTATTAAATAATGACCTTGAAACTGTTTTTTTGTAACGTTTCTTTCGTCTTGGGAACAGGAGAATCTTGCGAGGTAATTTTAGTAAACGTTCGATTACCGAGGTGCTAATGCCCGTTTCATTTATTGTCCAGAACATGTGTGGTCATGCACAACTTAAAATGAATCTAACAGCGCATTTGTCAATCGTCGGACTCTGAGGTGTTTAACGAGGCATCTTCTGACATCGTGCTCGTGGCACTAGTTCAGGTATTTGTGGCATGGGCAGTGTTTTTTACATTTGCATTTTGGCATTTTGCAGCCTGGGATTGCATTACACATTCTCGAGACACCGTCAAGGCAAGGGAACTTAAGTCAAAGGTTAAAAAGGTGCTCATGGTATTCAAAACGACTTTGGTTACAAAAAAAAAAATTGTCTTTTCTCGTTCATAACATGTTTCGAAATATTAATGGCGAGCATTAACTTCAGTAAGAAACCCACGAGCAGTGCATTGAGCTCTCTCAACGTAAAAGTAAATGTAGAACAAGTCGACTTACTGCATTGCTGGCAAGATGGGTGTTTGGTAGCCGAATCCGAAGCCTCATAATCATCTCCAGTTGAATTACCGTTATATCGAGGATATGCATGTAAAGTGCCAATCAACGAAATTACTAATACGACTGTTATTTCTGGTAATGTTAACATATCCGATTTTTAGACCTCTTGGACACCTCGCTGTCTTGAAACTGGACATGTATGTTTAAACCCATCCACGCCGCTATATTGTGATAGTGGGGACAAATATAGATGTGAAGTGTGCGACAAATATGTCCGTTATATCTTTTCACTTTGCTCTTCATTTTAGGTCTCAATTTACTACGAATAATTGATAGTGGGCAAGGGGAATAAAAGCCGTTTATCACAATGATTTATTCATGACAATTCTTTTTACAAGCATTCTTAGTTAAGTTATTTGTGGCCATGCCTAGTGAAGCAGCGGATCTTAATTTTTAACAAGATGCCACCGAATAAAAACGATAAAGCCATTTCAATACAAAGAATGAATATTGATTTTGACACAGAAACAAACAGAAACTTGAGCGTCGTTTTATCCCAAAGCGGAGTCGATCAATTTCCGCAGTAAGGGTTTGTGTCGCTGTCTTGGTGCGTTTGGTGCTTGGAACATTCTGAGCGTCCCGTCCATCGTCTTGTTGATCCAGTCTATGTAAGACGCCACGTTGGTGTAGACGCCTGGTAACAATTTTTCGGCACAGCCATATCCGAAAGACACAATGCCTGTCAAACATATTTATACGGTTAGTTCGTTAAAAACATCAAGCCAAATTATTGGTTCTCGATGCAAATAATATTTAAATGCCACACAAGAAAATTTATAAATATCATGAAAAACAGTTATTGATGCACTTTATGGCTAGTGTTGGTCAACGAGGCTAAAAGGTCGCAAATAATTTGCATTCCCAAAAGAATACCTTGCAGACCATCGAAGACATATAGGCTAGCCAAGCCGTATGAAGATGTACGCTCTCAAAATACAAACAAGCCGGCAACATTAGTCACTCCTACCTCGAGATTAATGTTTCATTTCTTTATCGCCAGCCCGGCGAGCCAAAAACCAACTCACAACATATTGCCATCGCACCTCTCAAACAACCAGTGATACCTTGACAGCAATTTATTGACGGTACATGGGTGTCTCTAGTAATTCTGGCATAAGGTAGGGTGGAAGAGGGGGGGGGGGGGGGGGGGGGGGGGGTAACAGATTAATTTGTTTGATCATTCAGTGAAAAATATTAATTCCAGCAGCCGAGCCACTAAGAAATTGTGTAAGTGTGGTAAAAAGTACTCGTTTTAACTGTTAAGCGAATTATTTAAAAACGGAAAACCAAGAATTGAGTAAATCTCTATTGAGTTCTCTAAGATTCTAAGGGTTGCCCGATTCTCTGGCCGTGAATGTTAAGTTTTAAGAAAATTCATGTTAATATCGGGAAACTCCTCACCCATTGAGAAATATCTGTTGCCTCTCCTGACTAGAAGCGATCCTCCACTGTCTCCCTGACAGGAGTCGGTTCCCCCACTCATCTTCCCCGCGCAGAAGCTCGTCTGGAGTTCGACCATAGCGTCCGTAACGTTTCTCGGTATGGCGGACTGCTCACGGCATTCCGCGTTGGTGAAGATCTTCACGACAGCTTCGTTGATCTGGCAGGGCTGGATCTTGTTCCAAGAGAACCGCCTCCCGAAACCGACCACCACTGCATTGGCCACGTGTTTTATAGGTGTACCTATAGCGATGCATGCACATACTTGAGTGTCAACCTCACAAATAACGACACATATTTTCAAAATATAAGCACAGTCGAATTGAAAGGATATTGTTTGGAAATATTTGAAATTGTTTCTTAGCTAATTGTTATTATGAAATAAAGCAAGGAAAACAAGTAACAAATACAATACCAGATAAATTAAATGTTTTAAAGATCGAGACGGCTATTTTGTTTTTCAATTCAATATTTTATTCCAAAGTTCTGTTCTCAGTTATATACCTATGTAAGGTACACTCGCTGCCTCAGGACAATCATCCATAAAGTCCCTTCTTATAAATACTGCCCTCCGATAATTGCACTGACTCCTAACCATTATCCACTAAAGTAATCAGCCAAAATAACAGCTCATTCGCTTCTGGGAGGCAGAAGAACAAGCACAAGCCCCGCCGATGGCTAATTTCAATGTAATTATGATTTAATTTGCACTTGTTATACGATGTGCTGCAAGTTATTAACAGTGGATATTTGACTGACCTTTTGGAGGAAGACAGAGAGGCATCAGCGCCGAAGTCCCGGCTAGTTTCATTAAAGCTATATCGTAAAAATTCTCTGTATCGGTGTAGTTTTGGTGGACGAACACGTCCGAAATACTGTAAGTGATTGCACTTGGAGTATCCTTGCACTGGTCGAATATTCCCAGGGTGACGTGGTAGAAATCCTTCTTGGGAAGTGTGGAATCCCTGCAGAGATAAACAAGAAGTGTATTGTATTACGTTAAAACTATTCGATTATATTAACTCTGCCTTATATTTTAGAAACAATGTTGCATCCAAAATTGGATATCTGGAGCCCAAAATAGAACACATCAATATCCCGGGGAGTAGCGATTGACACCTCAAACAAGAAAATACCGATTCTGTTAGAGATTTTTGGATTTGTATCGTGTATCTCTTGCAGAAGTCAGAGATCTGTGTGATCCTTAAGGACCTCGAGGACAATCACACCAAATTGACATTCCGAACAAGTCATGATTGACTGTCCTCCTCAGAATAAAACATGAATTGTGAATTAAAAAAAAAGAAAATAACGAGCCTTCATTCATATTTAAAAGAATGTGCTAATTAATAGGAGAATTCATGTCACTCTCTCCCTGCGTCCGAAGTCCACCGCGGGGTGTTTTTCCCCGGGAAGTCAGAGAAGTCTTCGTTGCGCTCGCTACGCTCTTCCAAAAAGAGTTAACACGTACAAAATAATTGGAAATAAAAACTCTTTCTCCCACCCCCTATTGGAAAAGTTTCTCGACGCCGATCCCCCAAGCTTATACGTACGAGGTGAAGCAGTGAGCCGCGGTCAAGACGAAATTCGGCGAGATGAGGGCCCCGGCGCATGTCTGGTGCGCCAACACGAAGGGCGGGTGGATCGACGCAAACCATGGGTACTTGAAGAACGTATCAGCGCGCCCTCCGACCACTCGCGCGGACCCCGAGGGAGAGTTGTTGGCCACCCCACATTCTGCATACATTCGCATCGAGGCGTCAGAAGCTGATTTGTGTTTGGATTTTGGCATCGCGTTGTTTTGACAACAGGCTTGGTGGGATACTTGTCACGCCAGTGAGCGGGTGGGGTTAGTGCAGGTCGGATTACTGTTTCTTGAATTGCAATCTATGGCTAACGTTTAGGCACAATATAACTTAAAAGAACCCCAGTGCTGGCATGTTGTTTTTGTGGGAACTTTGCGAAGACCTACATTCGGGGATCAAAGGTACTACGTAAATCAAATACCTACTTTTAGATTTGGTCCAATGCGCAGAACATTGTCTAAAACACAAGTTATAGTGTCACCGAACTGTCTAATTAATCTTTTGATGATCTCCCACACTAGGTACTTACACAACAATATGCATAGGAATTAAATGCATTTTATAGAAAAATATACGATATAAATGAACCGTGAAAAAAAATGCACTTGCCGAAAGCGGTTAACACCGGTGTTGCAGTTAAAGCCAGCAAACATAGGGCAAACATTGTCAGCCCTATTGGTCAGCCCCTTGCCGCACCTGTGTTCTGAGCAACTAACAGTCGCTAATCGTCGTACAGCCCTGGAATACAGGTGACCTTTTTCCTACATGCCAGTGAATGTCATCTTAGATAAAGAAGTGCGCATTGTAACGATAATGGAGTATTTATGGTCCGATACCGCACTCACAATTCTTGTCACTCGGACGCGGTGTTAACGTCATGGCCATTATTACAATCGTGATGGGTAAATGTGGAGTAGGAATGAAATGTTAGTTAGAAATAGTTCAGTAATACGAGTGTATGTTTTAATCAAGTATGTATTTACGATTTGCCGAGTAAATTACACAAATCACGAACGAACGTCATATCTAGAATAACATGTTTATATACTTAATTAATATCATGGTTTGTGAAATTGACAAACAAATATGTAATGAGGATAAAGGTGTAGGTACTACAGGCGCACTAGTCTAGAATTGTACGGATTTAATAAAGAAAGGAGTCACATATATACACATATCACAAAATAACATTAAAAAATAACCTAGCCTGATCTCGCTGAAACGTTTCTGCTAACTGACTTCTTCTCAACGATACCAACAATATCTTTACTAATCAAGTCTATGCATCGCTGTTCCTCCTTTCCAGTCGATGTTACCACGGCATACGTTGCCTTGTCCATTTCTTTATCACCGTAACCCCAGAGGAAATGAGAGCCATCTCCTTTTTTTGTCACTCGGTTCTTGAGCATTGTCTTTGAGATCGACCGGAGGTTGCTGGCCCAGCCGAGTTTCTCGAAGAGTTCGATCATGAAGGCGTTGTTGTTGAAGTGCATCCCGAACTCGGCTGCCCGGTAATCCCATGGGAACGCGTGATGGAAGTTGTGCCAGCCCTCGCCCAAGGTCATGAACGCAACGATCGACTGTTCTACTGGCTGGATCTCTCTGCAGGGAAAAGAGTGGGGTTTAAATTTGGTAGTTAGCCTCAGGATGAGAGGAGAGATGAGGAAGAGTGCAAAAACTGGGGACAATTCTGTGTTTAGAGATGGCAAAACAGAAACATCACATTAAACCTAATTTTAGGCGGTGTTATACTAAATTATGATCTTTCGTGGTTAATAATCATAGTAATAATGATGATTCTAACCACAAAACCAATTACAATCTCAGATATCATTCGGAGCAATAGGATAGAGACGGTCAACCTACACAAATGACGATAGGTCAAAATCAACAGGTGGTTAGAATTTCGTCACATCCTAAATTTATCCATTAATTGAACGTGTGACTGCAATTTCAATGAACTAGCCAGCTTACTTATCATACGGCCGCATTCCATATAAATGTGCGGCACTATTGACAAGCCAGGTGACGTTCACGACGAACATGTAGCGGCCCATGTACGCAACCATGAACGAGGTGATCAGATCCTCGGACCAGCAGTAGTAGGGGACAAGAACCGGGAGCAGGATGGCGAACAGCGTGTACAGCGGCTTGTAATACCTGGAAAAAGCAGCACAGTCCATGTCGTTACAGCCTGGAAGAGGTCGGAAAGCTAGTTTAAATCATTCGTACAATAGTTTTATGGCAAAAAACACAAAAATCACGGGAATGCTCGAAGAAAAGCATGCACATACTAAACAGAAAATGGTTTTGCAGCGACAATGCTACAGGTAAAAATGAAAGAATGAATTATATTCAGAATAGAAAATGTTCGCAGCATTATTTATAAATAGCCATGAAATTTGAGTGGAAACAATTACTTAATCAGTCTGGATTTTTTTTAATCGCTAATCGCATTTTAGCAACATGTTTATTTATAGCCATTTATCCCCCCACCCCATCACGTAGAAACTCTGTTGGTGCACCTTAGCTCCATCTGGTAATGCTAACTTTTTATTGCGCGTCCTATAATTTTGACATAATACATATCAGCCCAGCACTAAAGTATCGAAGAGTGTGTAATTATAGTGCAACTGCCAAACGATGCCAGAATATTACCCACACTCTTATTGTAGTAAACTCAGTGATTTAGTGGTCAACGTACGTGGGTGTACTCAGTGTACTCACCATTCATTTATAAGTCTTTACATACCGGCACTTCTACAGCTGAATACACGCTATAGGGAACTAGGCGTTTTAACCTTAAATCTGCTGATGAAACCCTTAGCAGGAGAATGCATGACGCCGAGAAAAAAATACGCAAATAGGGCAGCAAGTTGGAATTGTTGTAAATTAAACTATAATTCAATATGTATGGTTGTAAAAAATTTGAACTTTTCATAACCCTTCCTCCCTACGCCTAAGTTTGGCGGAAATTCACCGTAAAACATTTTACACTGAGTAACGCAGGAGACCTTCGAACTCCTACCTGCGCCCACCTTCCAATCTTTCAACCTACTTCTTCTGGAACATGACATGTGGATCAGCCTCCAAGTCCGACATGTCGATTTGGCGCCCCTTCTCGATGACCTCTGGGTGCTTGCGGCACATTAGCCAGCCGATGTGTGAGAAGAAGAAGCCGTTCTTAGCGTTGTGCGGGTCAGCGTCCGTGTCGCTGTATTTGTGATGCTGTCGGTGGTCGCGCACCCAGATGTACATGCAGTTCTGCCCGAGGGAAATCATCGAGTTAAGGAAAACTTGTGTGGAAAACGTTCAACAGGCGAGGTGGGAAATCATACTTGATCAAAATTGTGGTGATATGGTTTTATAGCGTACTTTCTGTAAATTCTATGGAAGTGTTCTATCGTGTAGAACCTATTGATCAAATTACTGTAATTTTAGAATATACTACATTTAACGATAAAGGGAGATGTAGGCACGCTAAAAAATGACAATTCCATTAAACAAAACAATTCCTTAAAAATTCTTGAATTTTTAAAGCTATTAAATTAGAAATTAAACACAGTCCCGGGATAAATCAACCCTTCAACCGCACAAGTACTTTTTTGAACCTTTTAAAAAAAAATCACGCTAAAAATAACATATTATTTCAAAATCTAGGTATGGTACGTCCCAAAAACTCAGGCACATTGGTTTTTAAAGTTTTCAAGTGGCAATCAGGAGAAGTTTTGTTTGATTCGTGTTTATCTTGTAGGGTGCCAACAATGAACCTCTTCTCGATTTGACCATTTAAGCTGTGTTGCCAACTCACACACCTCCCTAACCACTTCCCTTCAGGAAAACCCCAGAAATAAAATCACCAATGCAATGCAATACATTTGACAAAAAAGCCCAATAAATCAATTCTGACAGCTAACATGTTTTAGAGGTGAATATTGACTTCTGAAATTGCGTAACAAGGTACATTTTTAGAACTTAAAGCTCCGGAGTCTTTGAAATACACTTGATAGCATATTACTCTACCGCTAAGAGCTCCTTAAAAGCGTACTAATGGCAAGGGAGAGCTTTCCAAAGTCCCGGCAAATAGCTGTGGGTCATTATTTATCTCAAGTTAACAGTCTGTTAATCTCATGCTCACCTGTCCAGCGATAGTGTGGCACGCTAGTAGGAAGAGGCGAAGCGGCGCTATCGCCTGGAAGGAGCGATGGGTGTACAAGCGGTGGGCGCCAACTGTGACCCCAATCTGGCACAGGAACGTCACGAGAAAAGCTGCAATACACAAAGTTACGCACCCCTTTATCACGCACTTTACTCGCAAAGTCGCCAATCGTTGGCCGAAGGTACAGTCATTATCGTTAGATAGCTGCAATGAGTTTTATGTAACGGTTACATGCAATTATGGTTCTAAAAAACTAATAACTATGGTTCTAAACTAATTTGGTCATCCTTGTGTAAATAAGAAAAATAAATAGCTCGTGCAATGAGAGATAGGAGATAATATATCAAAGTCCTCTGTATGAATTTCTATCAACTAGATTTTATGGCAAAATGTATCTCGAGGGCTTTGATTTGGTATACATTTTCTTACTGCTTGGCAAATTCAAATGACAATATTATTCTGATTCTGTGTTTTTTTTCTCCACTTTCTCGTGGAACTACATGGTAATTGCTAAAGATTTGTCTTTAAAAATCACTGTAATAACCACTTTTTACTTACTCCACACGGCAGTTTGTATTTTGAGCGAACCGAAGCACAGATAAAGACCGTACAACGCCATCAGATGCAGTATCGCAAATCCGATAATGTTTTTCCACACCAGGATGTACTTCCTGTACGGCTCTCTGTACTTTTCTTTCTTGGGATTGTCTTGTATGAAAGAGTCACCGATTTCCCAATCACTAAGATTTCCGTTGCCAACTGGAAGTAAAATTTTCGGTTTGCTTAAAAATTCAATTTGGCTTGTTTATTTGCCCCAAAGAAGTGATTAAATGGTACTTACTGTAACTCATTGTGAGTTTGCTAGCTGAATTAACAGGTGTATCCAATTGAACTACTGTGAGCGCACTGATTCTAAATAATGACCATCAGGTGTTTTTATACCCTCAAAATTTTATTCCGAATTTAACAAAAAAAAAATAGGTCACATTATATACATTGGGTAACTCGTGAAATGAAAGCACGTAATCGTCGATTTTAATTGATCAAACAATAGCTGTCGGTATCCTGAGTAAGACATACGAAATTATGCTAAACATTTCATGAAATAAATGATACGCACATCGTCAATTTTTATTATTAACAACACTACAACCGTCTCAAAGATTAATTCTTAAAAATAAATCTCAAAAATCTCAAAAATCCGCGTTTGGGCATCGATTTTTAATAATAAAATACCCCGCGCATTGCAAGCGTTTGCAATTTAAATAAAATTTCATCCTAAAACAGCAACGAATCCAACGTCAAATTGGAGTTATTCGAGTTTGACAGTTTGCGACGTGATATAGCGTCACTAGAATCAGAGTGACTGTGAGTATTCACAGCCTCATTGTTCTACTCCTTGGAGAAATGTCATTCTCATCAAATACACTAGAATCGTCTCAAAAAGTCGGTGTCCAAATCGCTCAATGGTTCAAAGCAACACCCGCGATAGGTGTGGAGATCGGGGTTCGTGTCCGCGTTTGGGCATCAATTTTTGAGACGGTTTTAGTGTTGTTAATAATAAAATACCCCGCGCATTGCAAGCGTTTGCAATTGAAACAAGATTTTATCCTAGCACATCGTCAGTGTTTTTGGAAAAAAATTTCTGATTATTTTGATTTTCTGGAAGCAATTACAAGATCGATGTTGTGTGATGTTGTGTGAAAATTTATTTGATATTTTTTCTGCTTTTTTTATTTTCGTTTATACTCAAGGGATTGGGAGATAGGTACGTTCAGTTTAAATTGCATTGGACACGGACAATTGTGTTTCTTTAATCTCATGGAATTTTGTCTTTTTGATTCAGGATGTTGGGCAAATGTTAGACATGATCAATGTCGCGCTGAAGGAGGACCGTTTTGTCCGTTTTAACTCGTGTGGCAAACACAAATAAATCGTTTTATTTTTTCAATCTCAGAAAAAAATTGTTCTGGGAATTCATATCCCTTGTTGAAAATGACGTAAATGTGGGAAACAACTTAAAAGACTTGCAAAAAGCGAAGACCTATTTGCGGACCTGTACGTTTCAGGCTTCACGATCAAAGAATTTGAACAATTTCGATCAGTTTTGTTTAATACTTTGGTATTTATCAGTCTTGAAATGGTGCAAAAAATTGGAAATTTTTTCGATTCCAAAAACGTTTATTATTAATAAAGTTGACCTTTAACAAAGTCGTATTCATCCATGTCAAAGCAACTCACTAACAGCTTTCGATTTCACTTGTGCAAAATATTGATGAAAAATGACGTCATGACACTGGCAGCATGTATAGAAACATTGAAAATGTATTACATGAAACCAAATGAAACCATATAATATATAAATAAATATCATATCAATAAATAAAAACAACAGGTACGGGGACTTCATTATCACAATCATAATTTAGAGCAACTTTTTTTTTTGTAAATTGGTTACAAAATAGTACCAATACAAACAAATTTAAAATTTAAAATTATGTTGTTGTGGAACTGTCGCGAAGGATTATGAAAATCTTAGTAAAAGTGAAAATCTTGCAAGTTTTGTCAAGTTTCGCAAGCGAAAATGAACAAATTCTCTGTTCAAAATAAATATATGTATATTTTTGCCATTATACTTTAGGTACATTTGATTTGTAATGACCAATTGCAAAAATGAAGTACCAAAGGTCCACAAGGTCCAAGGTCCAAGGTCCAAAGTACCACAGAAATGAACTTCTGCATTTCTCTGAAAAAACCCCGCAATTTTCTACCTACATTATACATTATATAAACTTCAAAGTGTTTGAACGTCTAGTCTTTTCCGCTATGAATGTCAATAGCTTCAAAGAAAGAAAAAAAGAAAATAGAATGGACAAAAATACCTTCCGCTTAAATAACAATCGATTTATTTTTATTTCTGCAATAACTTACATAAACTTTGTCATAATTCTATCTACACACTAAAGTAATTCACTAGTTCATGAATATAATTTACCTATGCCTACATAAAATTAACCAGTACGCTTCCGACATACTAGGTGGATTATAAACCATTGAAACTGGATTTTTCAATAACATTTCATCGACCCTTAACCGTCTTTCTATTAAAAACATGAATATCACCGCCAAACGACTCTTTCACTTTAACAATTGCCCCATCATCATTAAGAAAATCGTCTACTTGAATATTTTTAAACGCACCGTCGTCGACGCCTTCGCACTCTTCGGGGGAGTACTCGACTTCAGTGGTTGTCATGTCCCCCATTCCATTGACACCGTACACAGCGTGACTCCCGTCCCCGAACTTCTTGGCCCACTTCTCCACCATTCCCGGAGACGCCTGCTTTAAGTTGAACACCCATCCCTTGCTGGCCAGCCAGTCTATGCCCTTGGCGTTAAGGTTGAACCTGGAGCCTAGTTCGGCAGCACGGTAATCCCACGGGAACGTGTGGTGGTAGTTGTGCCAGCCCTCGCCGAATGAAAAGAACGCGACGTACTTGTTTTCCACGGGTTGGATTTTTCTGGAAATTTAAGATTTGGTGGTTAGGTCAGTAAAATGCTCTGTGCTTAACATTTTATTTGGTAAATGGTTGTTCTGTCATTTTCGACGTTGTGATTTCTAAATAAAACAGAAAATGAAAAAAAAAGTTTAAGTTCGTTAACTGGGCCCGCCCGTAAAAATTGCATGCGCCCCCCCCCCCCCCCCCCCCCCCCCCCACCCACACACACACACAAATGTAATAAAAGGATGACTAGACAGTACTTTATTACGTTCTAAACTCAGTAAATTCAACAAACATAACTGGCAATATCATAGTACTTTATGGAGTTTTCGAAATCCAGACTATCTCAAATTTCAAACGGGCCTAGTACCACAACTGGAGCTATTGTAAGATTTTCAAGATGGATGAAGGTTCAGGTGGCAACTTTTCTGTTTTAATTTTTTGGAATTACTAGAATACTGATTTCTGAAATAACTGCAAAAACACTGTCGAAACAAGACGTGTCAGAAATGTCATGCACAATCGGAAGCACTCTTGCAAATAAAAAATATTTCTTGTACAAGTGAAGTCGTCCTTACCAAGGAATCCTGATTGAAATTAGAGTAAAGGTAGAACGGGAAACTTCCTTACTGTTCAAGATTGTTAATTGGAATTCAATCTAGGAGATTCTCACATTCAAGGCAAGTTCCAGTTTACGCGGTTCCAGTTTTAGCAAACGTGAGAAGAGGATGGCGTTAAGTGCCAGAACTTGCATTCGATTAATTTTATTATCAGACACCAAATCTAAACTGACCGTGGGCTAAATATTTCACTAAAGAGTGTTTGATACTCTAGGATATGGCAACTCAAAAATGGAACAAAGAAAATACTTTTGTAAGCAAACAACAGTCAGGACCCAAGAACAATCATCTAAGGAGCGCCACAGAAGACAAAAGCCACAATAGATAAGCCAAATTTTCTTTGACTCTAAACCAACATTCTTCGCTGTTATTAAAAGCGTGAAACATGAATAAAACTCTTTTGAAAAAATCGAAGTTAAGCAACATTGCGCTGTGTCAGGTATTGGTTTGGTGACCATCACGCTTATGACCAGTTCTGTTCCAGATAGAGGTTGAAGGGATAAAAGTTAGTACACCAACTTCATTTGCCTTACTTATCAACCTCTCAACAGTATGGATTTGTGGAGAAATCATGTTGTTCGCGGTGTACCGTCCTTTGGAAGTAGCGTTAAGCCGGTGGTCCCCTTGGTGCTCTTGGACAAAAGTAGGCTACGTGCAGACACGGGGTTTTCCCTCCGCTCAATTAGGCTAGGTTAGGTTTATCATTTTCCCATCATCTACTCATTCACCGACGCTATTATACCAGTGTCGCAGGGCCCGTCGTCAAGACCGTGCGTCGTTAAACCACAGCAATGAAATGAAGGCGACATGTCAGAGTCAAGGGTAGATGCTTTCAACAACGTTCTCGTAAGACAGAAATTAAGTTAAATGTAAATATATATAATTAGTGAACCCCTGAACACTTTGATACTCACTTGTTGTACGGCCTGTACCCGTATAGGTGGGCAGCACTATTGACCAGCCAGGTGAGGTTCAAGACGGTGATACTCCTTGCGACATACGTCCCCCAGAACGCCATGTGTATGCTTTGCCCGAAGAAATATACGGGTACAAACACCGGCAGCGCGATCGAGAATACGAGATACAGCGTTTTGTAGTACCTGTGGCCAAACGAATGGTCAGCATCATTTTCGGTCGATATGTGTGAATTAGCCGCCGGGCAATCGTGGTTCGTGGCTCAGTTTTGCGGTTTTGCTTAAAATGTGGGAACTTGAGAGACAGCAATGATGGAATTGTATCCGCGTCAATTGATCAAAGCCTTTTCCGAAAACCGTTTTCGACCCTAGAATCACATTCTGCTTGATTGGCTTCACACACGTTTTGTCTTAAACGACTTTGGACAAATACATAGGACACTAAAGAAGTGAATCGTAGATCATTACACACATAAGACACTGGCTTTCCCACCACAGTTATAATGCACGCTAGAGTCATCAGTCATTTCCTTGCATGCTTTGGTTTGAAGATGAGACCACTCGTTTAGAGACTTGGTCGGTTAGCGATCCACTTACTTCTTTTGGAACATTACAAATTGGTCAGCTTCCAAGTCGGACAAGTCGATTGTTTTGCCTTTCTCTATGACATCTGGGTGCTTGCGGCACATGAGCCAACCGACGTGGGAGAAGAAGAAGCCTCGCGTGGAGTTGTGAGGGTCGGCGTCCGTGTCGGTGTACTTGTGGTGTTGCCGATGATCGCGCACCCAGATGTACATACAATTCTGCACAACCCGGCACAATCAATCATATCTTAAACGGACTATTTAGTGGACTAACCACACGTGAAATAAATGTATTTGTGTACTTCATTGATTTCATGCTGTTGTTAAACACATGCAAGTTGATTGTTAATTATGTTTTCTGTCAGCAAAGCATGTAATTATTATATTAAAACCTAATTCTATCCTTAGGTCGATTTTTTGTTGAGATAGACGACCTGAGAATGAAATTTATCGTCTTGTTGACGGCTCATCACGCACGGGAGTGGCGCAGATGGTAAGGAAGGCAACAGCAGACGTGGGACGATCTTACCTGTCCGGCCATGGTGTGTAACAGGAGCAAGCCCAGCCGCACCGGCCACGTTGCCTGGAAGCATCTATGTGTGAAGTACCGATGGGCACCAATTCCGGTCCCATATCCACACCCGAAGCCGACGGCAAACGCTGCAAAGCGTGTACCCAGAAATCGTAATACTTATTCGAAATCTCCTCGTTTCAAAGTTAAACTTGTATTAGGATCTTACACCAAATCCACGTCGACAGAAATGACTCGACAAAAGCCACGTACCACCCGTAAATTCCTGCAACGTGAAAAGCCAGAAATCCGATGACATTCAACCAGACGATTTCTCGCTTGTATGGTTTCTTCGCGAGAGCTACCGTGGCTAGTTCACACATCGCGAATAAAGGCGACACGAAGTAATGCACTTGCACACTATGGCATGCACTTTTTGCAAAAAAAAAACTCCTGTAGTGACATTGTTTCGAATTCCCACGTGATGAAAATATTTAGGGTCAAGGGTTGAAAATCGTTTCTGAGGCTTCGGATAGCCAATTCTCTGCGTGGCGGATCGTGAGAACGAACTTTTAATTGTTTTCTTGAAAATTAGCAATTTTTTTGATAACCAAATGATTACAATTAAACGTTCAATACTTTTTATTGCAACACACACACTCTAGTTTCTTTTAGTGCTTTTGCACATTTTGGGAATAACCTCTATAGCTCACAATGTGGATGGATTTGAAGATGAAACCTTCCCACTGACATTTGGAGCAAGTTTTGCAATGTCTAGCTAAAATGTTAAGTGTCAGTTAAGAACTAATCTCCTTGGTAACAGTAAAGAAGATATATTTCCATCTTAAACTGCAGTTATATTTTTAACTGGACATTGTAAAGCTGGCAATAAAATACTTGGAATTGTAAGCTTGTTTTGTAAAAAAAATAACGCACTAGAATAAGAAAAAATCAATGTCTTTGCAAACACACAATTTATTTTAATGCAGTAATTCATTTGTTAAAACATTGCAGTCATGTTTGCAATAATGGAACACATTTTGTTTGTGGAACGCGTATTCAGCCAGAACAGTAGTAGGCGTCGCGGGTGTTGAGCGCGATCCATCGAAGGTACTGGCTGATTCTGGAGAACAGGGCCGGACCCGTGGTGGTAGTGGAACCCACGCAGTCGTTGCTCCCAGACAGCACTCCTGTCGAGGACGCAAGAGTTACGCATATGTCGCGGTCAAACAAGCAATTCACACTCTGCCAAGTAATGGCCGGTAAGAAGAAAGAGTCATTCAAGACTCTACACAATATCATTATCACATGTTTGCTAGTTGGATCACCTAGCACCGTATGTTGAGGTAGAAAATAAAACACACCATTTCGCATATAAAATGTAGGTTTGATCCCAGTTAGCCGGTGGTGAGGTCACTTATGTCTAGGTACTGGATAATTTATTCCTCGGAAGGTGCATATCGAATCACTGACCTCTACCACTCTTAACGTGATAAACACACAATTTGGACGTCTAGTATAGAAAGTGCAGGTCCAGGAAAATGTTAGACGTTATGGCGAGTGGGTGAGCTTTGATTCATGTGTTCATTTGTACCTATTAATTCGTAGATTCCGCTGTGGCCTCTAAACTGAACCGGTCCTCCCGCATCTGTCTGCAAAAATAAAGCGCACGGTCAGCACATGAGATTATTTGATTTTGAAGATCATCAGTACCATATGCTGGTAGGATACGTCCAATTGGCGGCATCGTAATTTGTACTTTTTTGTGTGGGTTCAGTATTTTTTTTGTTTTTGTTTTCTTTTAATGATTGATGGGTCAACAGAAAGTAGTCATTAAAACACTGATTCGTTTCTGCGCTAGGAGCTACAGACATAGCCGACCCATACTAATTTGCGCATCACATCGCTGCCCTACATTTCCACTGGCTTAAAAAAAACAACAAAGAATTTCGCCGGATGTGAATTTTATTAATTTCCTCAAAATTTGAAGACTGTGCCGAGGCTTTCCTTGTAGATTTGCGGTATAGGTTGGACATCTCATTGAATGAGTCGGCTAGATGACCCAGAATATGTAAGAAATACATAGGTGCGTAGCATCTTTCATGGGGGAGGGACCTGGCTGTACCACTGATATTATACCACAGCCTAATCATCAACAACATATATTTAATTTGGCACACCAGAGTAGTTTTTATACAAGTAATTGTCTCTTTCGAAAACAAACACTCTTGGGATACAGCACTAGTTCGAGAGTCAGTATCTTCTCTGAACCAATCTCGTTCGAAATTGAGAGTACAGAGTCTCGAATTAGTAAGTCCGATCAAAGGAAATGATAGAGCAATCATGCCACTGATCTAAAATAACAAGTAGAACGTGTGATTTCGCGAGAAAATTGCAACCAAACAAAGGGTGCTCTGAGGCTACTGCACATGGTTACTTACCTTGCAAATGATGGAACGCACATTGAGGATCCCGACGCATCCCTTGTCTGGGGTGAAAAGCAGCCCGTCCACGGCCCTAGCGCACTGAACCCTCTCCAGAACTGGCAGGCCGACCTTGCGAGGTCGACAGTTGACGATATCTCCCGTGTCTTGCCGCTGTGCGCGATGCTTCTGGGTCTTCCTTCTCTTCTGCTTCTTCTGCTTCTTCTTATTTTTTTCATCGTCGTCGTCGCCGTCCCCGTAGTCGCCATTCTCGCCGTCTCCATCCTCGCCGTCTCCATCCTCGCCGTCTCCATCCTCGCCGTCTCCATCCTCCCCGTCGCCACCCTCCTCGTCGCCACCCTCGCCGTCGCCACCCTCGCCGTCGCCACCCTCGCCGTCACCGTTGTCGCCAACGCCTGGAAGAAATGTCACCACACGTGAAAATTTATAACACTTTTTCCTTCTCGATCGAAATACTTTTGAACATTTTGTCCTAAAGTTGCGAATAAAAAAAAATGCATTTGCATATTCCGGTTTGAGAGTAGTCTGGCGCCTTCTCAACGTCTACACTGTATCCCTCTTATTATTTATTTGTTTTTTAATAGTTTTATAAAAACGATGACCGAGTTTTCAAATTGCAAATCAAACTAGACGACGTTTTCAAAAATTGAATAGAAAATAAACGTATTGAACCTGTTTCCGAAAAAACCGGCTCGGACCACCGACATGGCCCCTAAGATTCTATCGGTAAAGATGGAAACTTTTCACTGGAATTAGACATTATCCCTACTTTATACTAAAGATACTAAAAAATAACCAATAATTATTATCATATTAAGTCACCGGTTAAATTCAGGCAAACTATGTAGAAATGTCGCTATCCCGAGGCGGAGAAGACAAGAAGAACGGGTTGCAACCCACCACTCACCGTCTCCTCCAACGATCACATCGTCTTGACCCCAGCTCAAGATGGTCGCCACTTGACCTCTGAATGTTGATGTGGAGCCCGCCAAACAAACAGGTGAAATCTCCCTCTGAAACTTGACCGGGTTTCCAAGTCTGACCAACGCGATATCGTTGGCCTTTGTCGGTACGTCGTAATCTTCGTGAATTCGGATATCCACGACGCTTAGGCGCGCTGATGTCATGTCCAGCACACAGCGGTCATGCGCACCGAGAGTCACACGGACATCATACGGTGTCATCCTGTCGAGGTGGCGGGTCTTGTTATCGGAACCTTTGGGCTTAACTTGTCAGGACTCGGACTAGAATACTCTGTAACGAGCCCATTTCAATGCACATTACTTACCCTTTAACTGTTGACGCCGCGGTTATTATGTAGCGATCGTTGATAAGGGCACCGGAGCCAACCAACACCCCTAGGGTCATGATATCGGCAAACCATGGAAACTCGTGAATGTCTGCAGATTCACCGCCGACGATGCGAGAGTTGCGATTTGGGTGACCGCAAGCTGAATACAGATTTTAACGACAGTCAAGGTGATTAAAAGTAGGTCAATTAGCAGGAATGAGGAACATGCCCGTGGCCAGTCAACTTTGTTTTCCCTAGCTCTGAGGGGAAGGGGGCACAGAAAGGTATCGATTCTGGTTTTATGGATAACTTGTTTTTTACAAAGAGCTTTCGATTAAGTGTTATAAGTCATCGTTGGTAGAGAGTGCCAGGCTAGGGGAGAGTTCTGCCACATGCAGCAAACGACAGTTCTAAACTGGAACCTTGAACAAAGTTTCTCGACCACTGACCGAAATTCCAGCACAGCATTTTCACATTTGATGTTCAATTATTAACTACCGTTCGAACTGAGTTTCGTTGCCAGCACACTAGCCGTATTCTGTGTCAATATTACTATTGAAAATGACCGAACAAGAAACTGGAAACGCCTGATCGCAACAAATGAACCGGACTAACAATTTGCAGTTGAAGATAGTTTGCGATACGATCTAATTATTTCGCCACTAGTTCACTTATTCAGTGTCTTCTGAAAACACGGTATTGTCATCCTATTTAAGGGTCCATTAGAATATCACGAAAAAGAACGAGTTTACGATGCAAGCACGAGAAACGATGGGCTCATACCGTGTGACGCATCGATTCAGGAACACGATCTGCATAAAATAGTTGGGCGTACGATAGCAATAAAAAATGTACCAATTCTGCAAATTTACGGCTGACCAGAGTTAACTTACTTATCACTCACCACAATTGTACAGTTTTTTTCCGGCTAGTAGCTCGAAAATGAGTCCTCGGTCCCTGGGCGGCTCTTCTAGTTCGTCTTGGGGCTCCGATTCTGACCCCGATGCGGGACGCTGAACGGAAGGTGCTGGCTTTTCATGGCCAGGGGTCGTCAAATCGGGAACCGCAGACGCTGAGACCAACGCTAGCGAGCACAACAGACTCGCCACCGCAAACATCGCGATTGCGATGTGAGTTTGGCCGTAACGAGACCGAGGATACCTTTATAATAACTCGATGAACGGGTCTGCAGGTTACATTTTTCTTGTCTTTGTAACAGAAGACAACATTTCATTACAACTCGGAGGAGAGGTCAAGAGTTGAGTGTGCAATCGTCGATTATAGCGGGACTTTTCACGGTGGTGAATAAAATAAGTAAACACAATGTTATAGAGAAAATATAATTTTATACATTTGGCGATAAGTTTTCAATACAAATTTTCTTATCAATGAAATGCGTCTTGATGTAAATTCCTTGAAAACCAGTTCCAAAGTAGCTTGAACTACCTCGTTGTTTAAAATGTTGCTTGCAGAAGAATTAGATGGCATCACAGTAATTATTGTAAATTTGGTCTTGTTAAATACCCATGGTGGCATCGCTGTGCACATTTCGAGCATTGTAGGGCTCGTGCAGCGAACGTGCCCCAAGGTTCGCCATCTTTTGGGTTCGCGTGTTTTGCGATTAAAAAGAAGTCAGACTACGGATCTGTATTGACCACATGACCACCACGACGTCTACGTTTATATAAATAGTGCTGCGTAAATGCTGTCTTATAAGCTATATCAACTGTGCGGGGCTATTGAACTAACAAAACCGGTCCAAACGCAAAGTAGCATTTTTGTAAAATTTAAGATAAGAAGCATTAAAACGGAATAAAGGTAGGAACAACTTCTTCGTAGACTTCCTCATTCGCTGCCACGTGCTTTTTATTTTATTATAATTATCCTAAACACGAATGTTACGCGAATTTTTCTAATACTTGTCAATTAGTTCTCACTTCTAATAATAAATACACTTCAACCTTGTTGGTACACGCGCGTTTTTTTCTATGTACAAAGGGTGCAGGGAGCGAACAAGACCCTGATTTCCAAATTATTTTGCTTGCTCTGAACGATGATTTGGTGACCTTTTTCTGTTCTCAACGTTTAAACAGCAACGGGGAGAACAACGATGTCTGACTTTTAACAAATTTTTGAAAGAAATCAGGAGGAATTATTCACCACCGTAACTTCATCGACACCCGTATGCCAACGTGGTTGCACTATTTCTCTTTCGTTCACTCTCTTTCTCTGCAACGTCCTAATACCAATCCAAAATAAAAGTGTCCGTTAAAAATACGGGCCACCATTAACGCTCCAGTCAAATGTCACCAATTCAATTGGTAACAAGCCTAGTAGAATATAAGGAACGCAAACCCTAGCCATTATTTCACAACAAACGTGGGTAAATAAGAAATAAATATCTTTGTAAACAACGGTAATAAATTATCCTCCCCATCTTCACTGACAAAATAACCCTGGCTTGAATGCGTAGCTCTGTGACCCTAATCAGCACAGTAGCACCCGTCCTTGCTGTTTTCTTTGATCCACACTAGGTATTTGGTGATCCTTGTGTAGACACCGGGATATCCGGGACGGGCACAACCGTTTCCCCACGACACAATACCTGCAACAACAACCAAAGTCAACTCATGACGTGGGATACCGGAGATCGGTCGTGGAAGCTGCGTTTTCTCGATTTCTGCTCTGTTTGAAACTTTCGTAGACTCCAAAAATGTCTTCGTTGTGTTTCAAAAAGGATCGCGAATCGATAAAGAAAGACCCCTTCTACAACCGCCAAGGTCATATAATCTGTTTGAAATCTTGAGAGTAAACCGTCGTTATGAATCCATTGTGAAAGTATGAACTAAATCCACATAGATATGGTCGTGGTATTTTATGAGTCATAGAGTGGTTATCTTTTTAAACAGTTCGAAAAGAAATCCTCTTGGACACCAAGCGTAGAGGTGGTAATTGAAGGATTGGTTGGATTGGGAGATGACTTACCTATGAGCTCGAATCTCTTGTCTGGTCTGGCGGTGATGAGAGGACCTCCACTGTCTCCCTTCAGTACCAAAAAAACAAAAAGTGTAAACAGCAGTTTTTCTTTTGGGTTCTCCCACCTCCTAAGTTTGTTTTGCGAGGTTCCAAGTAATTGGATACCGACTAGGCACTTATTTTCGCTTTCACGGGTATAGAAATTATGGCACTTCCTCCAGTAGAATTTTGTTTGAATATGAAACTGTTTGGTTGATTATAAAGAAACGGTATTTGGTTATGATATCCGATGGGAACTTGTTTTCTTCTTCTTATGCTATGCATTCGGTATCTGGTAGAGCTCAAGATCCGGAAGTTGCTTCCTATGGGTAGAATTAGTTTTCAAGGTCGGTGGCCAACCAACTTGCTCTCTTTCTACTGTGTGTTTTTCACGCTAGTAAAGATATTTAATTTGGCAGGCTCATTACAAACAAGTTTCCAAGAAGCACACAGATATCTGTATTCACTCATAACTTGCAGTTTTCGAAAGTGGAACCGTTTGAGAGATAATGAATTAAATCCACCAGGAACCGGATATTGTAAGCGAAACCACATAAAGATGTTTCTATTGTAGGATGGATAAACACACACCAAACCTGTCCCTAGGAACCAGTCAAAGAATATAATATAAAGTATAAAATATATTACCTGGCACGAATCTTTTTTCCCATCTAAGTATCCAGCACAAAGCATGTTGTCGGAGATCATTCGAGGGCTGTAACTAGTGTTCCTACATTCGGCGTTGGTCATGACCGGCACCTCCACCTTCTGCAATTCGCAGGATGGTTTGCCGCTCTCGCCGAGTGTTCCCCAGCCAGCCACGATACCCGTGA
Source organism: Protonemura montana (assembly GCA_947568835.1). NCBI lineage: Eukaryota > Metazoa > Arthropoda > Insecta > Plecoptera > Nemouridae > Protonemura > Protonemura montana. The sequence continues at coordinate 9,668,655 of OX387602.1, read as the reverse complement.
CCCCGCCATACAACTCCGCTGAAAGGGAACCAGTGCAAGAATGTTAAATGCGTACGGGAACCGAATGTGAAGAGATTTCGGAAATTTTTCTCGGAAAATTTTGACGTGTATTTTTTTTTGCAGTTTCGTGAAATTTCTGTCTGGACTAAAATAATTCCGACAATTTTTAAAAGTACATCAATTCGGTCTGATTTTTTAAATTCCTAATTAAATTCAATCGATCTGGAAAGACTGCATCAGGTTATTCTTCGTATAATTTTGTTTCCCAGGGGTAATAAGCAATTATGATATTATCTTGCTTTAACTGTAATTTTAGGTAGAAGGCTCGATTCAACCTTTCGGTCTTGCCAGACGCCGGCTTGTTTTCTTATTCGATATTTTTTATTCACTTTTGTGAATCCCAGTTCCTGCGGCCAAGTTCATCATCTTCGGCACTTTTTAAATAAGACAGAACATGAGCATTTTGCACGCAATCTCTCTGAAAATTGATCTAGAAAATGATGATGCTTTAGCATGCACAATATGATACAAATTTACACTCTAGTAATAATGTAGACATCTTCCACGTTTCCCGTCTTTCTAATTATTATAATGCCGACGGTATGTATGCACTTAATTTGGCTACCACCACTTGCATTGTTGATTTCGTTTTTCTTGATCCACCCTGAATTACTTTGCTCTCGTTATGCGAATATAAATAGCATCATTAAAACGTAAATAGACATAAATCTACACTGCTCTTAAATGGTAATTCGTACGGACGGCAAACACGGTGATCTCCGAAAAGTTCCCAGAGACAGAATATCGCAAACACAAAAATTAAAATAAAAACCCCGAATTTCACGGTTTTCTGGCCTACTTTGACGATTGTGTATTTCCGTGTCTGAGAACCAACTGCTAGACGCAGAAATGTACCAAACATCAAAAACGATTTTGAATTGCGCTTGCCCACTTCCCAAAGTAAATATTAAATACGTATTTAATAGCAATTTAAAAGGAGTTTTTCCAGAAAGTCACATTTTTTAAACAGTTTCTCCCTAATCGTCGGGAGTCGTTTTTGTGCACAGATGACACTTAATTTCGTTCCAAATCGTTTTATTCGGTTCGTTGGGCACGTCGAGACGTGGTCAATTGAAGACGTTTGTGTTTTCTTGGGTGTCTGGCGTGCAATCTGGCGTAGTGATTGAATGAGATTCATTTGACCATGGGTCGCTCAAGAAATCACGGTCCTTGCCTTATAAGTTGTAATTTATGCGGTCAGTAAGCAAGCTATTGGTGGCAATATTTTTTTTTTTTTTTTTTTTGTGCCCCTAGCAATGTGTAAATTCATCGGCCACAAATCGCAATAAATCGAGTATTGATTAGTGCACTCGTTTTATTTCTGAGTTTCAATAAAATATCGAACGATCCGATGAATTACCACAAATATTGTATTTCTCTTTATTGTAGCAAACCGCAGCCAAAACAGTGCTTCGTTAAACACAACAAAATCAGTATATACTACAAACAAAATGTGAATATTGCACAATAACAATCATATATTAAAAAAAAAAAAAATTAAAATCTCTGAGGATTGTTTTTGCAGAGTTACTGTAATGGTGTTTATGTGGATTACAATAATTTAAAACAATTTGTGCCATTATCGATGAGCAATGCTTCGGTTACTCTTAATAACAGCGCATCGGTGAAAAGTGATCACGACGTGGGATTATCATGTACTGATTTTGATTGTATGTTATTTGTTCCGTAATGGGGTAGCGAAGAGAATATATTTACAAGAGCACACCACTAGAGACATGGTCAAAGTTACTCATAGCCACGAGGGACTTTTGTTATAAGAATGCAAAAATCATCTCGAAATCAATGAACTTTGAACTGATTGGTAAACCAAAACTTCAAAAGAATAGTCAATGCAGTTCGAACCCAGAAGTTGTTTACTTACTTTCATCTTAATTAATTCACGCTACATCAATGAATAACGACCCTTTTAAAAATGCCGCTTTTGAACATTCTGCAGTGCTTCATAAGATAAAATGGAGGGAAGATTAATTGCGTTTTCGCTGGAGTGTATGATGATTAAAAACAACTAATTATTATTATTTTTCTTTATGTGTGCTGTTCCCCGCGTCGAATAATTTGCACACATACAACAGGTGTAATTAGTGGTATGAATTCACTGTTTATCCGCACCGAGTGGCCAAACAAAACGCGCTAATGTCATTTATTTTCGTGGGCACAAGACATACAGTTAAATAAGTACCTTAAATTATAATGTAATTTATTTGAAATGATGCATTTGTTTCTTTTCTCAGGGCGGCTGCAGACGCTTGCGCTTTAACTAGATATTAAATTATTTCCCTGGTAGCGTCAAGTGCCATAAGGAGAAACAGTTTTAGAATTGAACCAACTTTTAATACGATTATCATGTAAACCTTTACATTTGAATCAAACAATTTGTTTCTAATACAAATGCCATTGTTGGAAAGGTCAGGTTCATACGAACCTTCACCTCAAATGATCGATCACTAAACATTTCAAATTAAATTAAATAACATGAAACCGCCGAAGCGGAGATAACTGACACGCGGTATTTATGCGGCTAACGAGACTTATATTTTTTATGTAAAATAATATCTGCTGTGTTCGAACTCATCATTTTCGCACTACTTGTTTTGTAATCGTAGTCCCAAAATATTTAATATTCCCCTGTGCGAAACCATTGTTTTCATCGACTAGACTCTAGAAAACACTATACAATCAGCAAATTATATAGAAACGAATCTACCTGTGTCTGAATTTTCAGACTGCACGCCATTCATTTCCTGATCTCAATTACTTTTGTGGTGCATCACATTCCTCTGAGTTTGGGCCACGAATATTTAACTGCATACGACGGTCAAAACTGCCCGGTTTTATCCCTAAATCTCGTGAAATTAAGCATCGAGATTTTATCTTTATTTTCACCGCCCACGTTTCACTAAAACTTCGAGCAATTATTTTTAGATTAGCCACTTCACCAAACTGAAATTTGACAGGAAACGCCTTCATAGCAGCAAGAAACCGTACGCCACACGCAGACATGTTCTGCACTAGACTAAAGCGCCGCTGTACCGAATGCCAGGGTGCTAAAAATTTACAAACACCAAAAAACCACGGAAGATATGCGAAGAAAAAACTTACCCAAATTGTTGGGAAGGCAGATTGGCTTGATCTTGTATGTTATTGGCACTCGATCATTCAACCTCAACAACGCAACGTCGTGATCGAAATTGCTGAAGCTGAAATCACCGCTGATAGCTCGCAGCACAAAACGAGATTCGGGCATTTCACTCTTGTTACACCTGTCGTGTTCGCCGAAGGTGATTTGAATCATGAACCAGATGAAACCTTTGACACAGTGAGCGGCAGTTAGGACGTATCGGTCGTTGATGAGCATTCCCCCGCAGTAGAAACGTCGGAAGTAGGAGAGTCGCGCCATCCACGGGAACTGGTGGGCGTCGGTGGTGACGCCGCCGACGATGCGACTTTCATCGTTGCTCTCGCCACACGCTGGAAGACAATAAATATTTAGGACACGGTTAGGGGATGACAAGTTTAAGAAAGTAAAATTTTCGACGAACATATTGATGTTCTTCTCATCATGGAGTTCGACACTGGGACATTTTTAAGTACAGTAAACAACTGTATCTCCGACGAGGAAATATTCTAAAATTATCGGGTGATTGACTTGCAAAAATTTCAAGTTTTAATGATCGTGACTTGACTTTTGACGATAGCTGAACTAGATCTTCGATTTTGTTTTGATCGATATACACAATTATGTGTATTAGATCGCATCTCCCAGTCAATTTTTGAGTAATGGCAAAGGAAATTCTCGGGACATTTTTGTTGAGCATTAAACAGCTCTCATTACTGGTAAAAACAGGGTCACTATAACTCTGGAGCCCGTAGGGATTGGTTGTGTAGGATTATTATTTTTAGTCATATTTTTATTGTAGACTACAGGTAGACCAAACCTCTAAGGTTTGGGAAAGTCCCGTGTTGTACGCCTTAAGCCCTGCAGTTTTAGAGGATTCCCATTATTTGAGTTCAGTAGTCGAGTAATGGGACTCTATTAGAAAACGAAAAATAAATGTTTCGTTAAAAACCTAACAGTTCGTCGTGCCGAAAAACCGGCACTACACTGCAATGTTCCATCCTTGCAAATGCCTGATTTGCCTAAAATGTCTGACATGCATGGTTTTAGAAAGGTGTCAGAAATAGCAGTATTCACAGACAGTTTTCCACCAGGTCAAGAGGGAAGAGCACAGAGACATCAGTTTATCTTTTTTGTTGAAGCCTAAAAGTTCGATTCCGTTATTTAAATTTGAAATCAGAGTGCATGCAACGGTTCAGGCACCTTGACTGCTGTTCTGTTCTGCACCCACTTTACCTATTGCCCTTAATTGCCAACGCGCATGTACTTTATACGGTTCATTAAGTTGCACAAACTGTACAGTCTGCAAATGGGCATAACCCGTTGGCTTTGTCAAATTTGCGAGGGTGAGTAATCAGCATTGCAATAAATAGTGGCAAAAACAAAACTGTACGCTCGTGTTTTATTAATTTTCCTAATCGTGAGAAAGGTTATTAACACCTTTAAAATAAACAGGTACATTTTCTTGTACAACGCTAGAAATGTTTACGGAACTTTAAATTTAAATGAGTAAATCGTAACTATTTAGCATACAAGTTGATGTTGCCGTCTGTGTTGTGTACGAAAAATGAGATTTCTGATTGTTATAATTAAGTACAATGGTGAAATAATTTTCAGAACACTTAAAAATGTTGTTTAACATCTTTACGACCAATAATTCAGTCTTTTTCTGACATAATTAATGGTTACACATTGTTTTCCTCATTTTTCAACCAAACTATAAGTTAAACGGAACTAAAAATGATCTCCCCGGGACACTTGCAGCAGGTGAACAATGCGCCACTCCCAGCAACCGTCATGCCTATTTTCTTGCTGGTAATCACATATCCGTGGGGGGCAACAGTGTATCGTGATTGACGGCCAGGGAATAGCTTCTGATAGAGTCTATATCAAAAAGTAAATCAAACATTGAATAATGACAAAGCATGGCCTTAGTTTACAAACGGTCAGTGATCACTATCGCATGGTTCTTTATTGATATCGTATCGAATACAATTGAGCGGCAGATTCCGAAACTAATATTAATTCGTTGTAGTTAGATTCGTGAAGTTTAGAAAGGTACAAAGGATTTGGCCACTTGTTTACAATAGGTACTAAGTATGTACCCAGTATCTTTTGTATGTACAAGGACTAAGGAGGTGCTGTCGGAGTGCATATTCAGTTGGATGGTCAGTCTTTTCAGCAGCCTGCAGCAGGAAGTTCCCGACATTTTTGTGCTTGTTTTTTTAGTCGAATACTTTTACTTAGACTAAATAGGTGGGTCAGAAAATCCACAGTTATTGCTTTCGAGTTGACCTGTGGCGCGATTTTTGTAGTTCAAAGTTAACGTGAGACGTTTATACTACGGAAAAATACTAATCAAAGATCATGGACCAACGTTTTCGAAGACAAAATCTTGAGATTTCTCAGAATGAAAAAAACAAAAGAAAATGGAACCTATCAAAGAAAAACATTTTGGAAAAACATCTTCCTCATGCGCTATAAACTTCTTACACCCGTTATTTATGAAGGTCAATTAATTATTTTTTTGTAAATTAAAAATCCCAATTACTGGTTTTGAGTAAATTGTACTTGAGTAACTACGAAACGCTACGCAACAATGTACACATCGCGCGCATTTTTCAGTAGTAATTCGCAATTATTTCGGGCTCGATATACACTCGAAGTAATTAGTGTCTAAAGTTGCTTCGTTTTTTTTTTATTGTAATTGTATTAATTTTCCGTTGTTTTGTTCACGTCATGCCAAATTTTTTTTCACAATTTTTGGTAAAACAGGCGCTGGAAATTGTCAGTATATATAAAAAAAAAAAAAATCATATCATATATAATCTAAAACACTATGTGATAAATACATGATCATCAATACATAATTAGATGGTATCTTTATACATCAGGTAGTCATACAAAATTTACAATCACATTCTTTTAAGGTAATTAACTCGTCGATGTAATTACCATGCTCTGTACTGCTAACCGAAACTGAGCTGGTTTTTCTCGATGGGTCGTCTCGGCACTCTTACTAGTTTAATTTACATTAATCCAGCGGCCTAAATTAGCATCGTCAAAAACAGTATGTCACACACATAGACAACATAGACTAAAGAAGACTAGAAGACTAGCAGACTAGAAAGACTAGTACAAGAACTACAAGTACTACTACAAGGACTAGTACAAGACTAGTACAAGTAAAAACGTGAGTGGTGCTTTCATACACACATTTTATATTCACATCGACGATGGCCCGAGAAAAACATAATTGCACATCACTGTCGTCCATCAATTTTCAAATCATCTGGCGCAGCAAAATAAAACAACAAAATACTCCCATAATTACAAGTAATTGCCATGAGGAGCCGAGATTTGCTTAATAGTTTGAGTATATGCAGGAAGAAACTCCCGTACGGAATGACATCCGTACGGGATTAAGGTGAGATATGTGTCAATTTATTAACTCGTCGTGCTGGCTGTATTCGATTCCTCATGTCAACTCTCACGCCCAACTGTCCATTAGGTCATATGCATCAGCCACCAAGGATCGTGCTGACATTTCGGTTGAACCTCTCAGTAGGACGTCCTGCCCCTTACGGCGCTTTTTTCTCTGAGTTGCGAATTTCAAGACAATATGTACTTAGAGTTGTTTTGAGTCATGACCTATCCATAGATTGTCGAATCCGAACCCAGTTACCAGCCGATACGCATTTCTCCTGACGTCTATCGGCCGTGTCTTTTTGACTAATTATACACTCGGTTCTAAGGTAGGTACAGCGTAGCGGGAGCTATCGGCGACTAGGTATGTTACTTCTTTTTGTCGGCTAGAATTTTATTTTTGCTCTTTTTATTATTCACATGTCAACAGAAAACGTTTAGAAACAAATAGCTGACAGCATCATTGCTTTAGATAATCATTTGATACCTCCGGGCAGGCGTAGAAATGGTTAATTCGCTTTCTTTAACTACATTTAGCCATGCAATTGAGTGATGTGGACATTTGATTTGGACTACTAGAGACAAGATACAGTAGCTAGAAAGTGTAAGATAAATAATCTCACTTATCGACTAGAAATGGCAACGGAATGCAAAATGGCTGACCAGGTCAGCAGGACGCATCCCTGCTCTTAGCCTTAAGTTACTAGTTTTGGTAAAGTTGAGTAGGTCTACGCTTGATCGTGTGACTGACTTGTGGTCGGCGTTTCGCTGGCTGAAATCCACCTGGTTACTGGTTTTAATCACCGCGGTCAACTCGTTATTTTTTCCACCGAACCAAAATTTAAAATCTTGTTCAGCGCCGTGATCCGATCTGATCAGTCTGATTATTAAGTTCACTCCTGATACCCACTTGCGTTGCTATGCAGAACGCCCTGTTTATCAGACATTTTAGCACATTACCAACGATAGCGTTCAGATTGGATCTGATATGTTCTGCACATTTGTCCTTTCTGTAATTGCTCTCGAAGAGCATTAATATTTTGTTTCTGTTTTATTGTGTTAATTTCATCCAGTTAATTCATTTCGTTCAGTTGCTTTTTTTGCTCTACTTGTAAGGTCATTTATTGACCAATGACCTAGCCACAATCCGCAAGATTTCCGCAAGATTTGACTGAAAGCTCCCATCCTCATTTTTATATCTTCGAATTGCATCGCTGGATTCACTTGCAGATTGACATGAATGGTCTCAAGACGTCTAGGCCGCGCACAAATATATTCAATCACGATAAACGGAGTGGTCACTGGTTCGAACTCTGAACGGGGTCAAACAAGACCTTTTATCGTTAGCTTGTAGCTGGCCCATAAATTTATGCACGTAGCATATCGCAATGTCCGTTGTAATATAACACTCTAAAACTTGTTTAAACTTTAAATAAGAATTGCCAGTTGGACAAATTTTCTAATGGAAGACTCTGTGCAGGTAATGAGAGTTGCACGCCCAGCTTAAGTATCTAAGTTGGCGGCACTTAAGTTACTTTCCGCTTGTTTTATCGTTTGCTAAGTAATTTCTACACAACAATTTAATGCAATTATGTAGAACAAATTGAGATAACTTACTGCAACTGCACGTTGGTTCTTTTGGTGGCTTCCTGTTGTTTAAAAATCCAAAATAGGTCTTCATGTTCGTTTTTTGCGATATTCCATTCTTCGTTTTGAGCTGTAATAAAAGAAATACATCGATTAGGATTCAGAAATTTAATTTAGCAGGAAAATACACTGCTTGATGCATGCAGTGCATCGTGCAGTCGTGCTTTGCGTATAAGTATCTGTGGTGGAATAAGTTGATGCACTTCTTAGCTTGTGCTGGAACATTGAACCACTAACGATTCATATTGAAAACGCGCTAACTCGCTGGTTTACGGACGTGTCGGGTGTTAAGGTGATAAAGTACCATTTTGTTGGTCCAATCAGGGGCTATCTCTTAACCAAGTAAGACAAAAAATTCAAAATAAAACGCAATGAAATCAAATGCTGGGTTTTTACAGATTTCCTGAGCTGTCATTATATGAAAAAATGCACTAAAATAGCATTATTGATGTGAATATATCTTTTTAGTTAACCCTGATAGCATTTTTGTTCCTGTTTTTCAAAATAAAAAAGAAATACGAAATAAATAATTTGTACATCTCAAAATAATGATTTGTTGGAAAATATTTTAGCGTTTAAATCTTCAGATACTGACACGTAATATAGAAATGGTTGAAAATCCAACTTTTTTTAAGCACTCCCGCTGTGGATTGTAAGACAACACATGAAACCTTAGACACGAGCACGTTGTTTCCTGTCATAACTGTAAAATATATATTCTGTACACCCCCATCGACTATTAAAGTTTATTAAAGTTCACACAGCTTCTATCTAGTGCCAATAGAACTATGTCATTTTATCGAAACATGTTCTTATGATGAAAAACCGAGACATGTCATGATTGAGAATCTTGATTTTATACGCCTAAGATACAATAACATTTTCCGATCACAATACATGCTTTTGTTTCACTACTCATGAAATTATGTGCACGGCTTTGCTATCTTTTGTTATATTTAATGCAATCAACGTCCTCAAAAAAACCTATCGCATTTCTGAGCATGGCGTAATTTACAGTGGACGAATAATAACGGTCATCAATGTAGTCAAACTGCTATGGTGTCTGAAAATCGAATGCGCCTGGGACACAGAGTGCCATTTTTCCGGTACTTTTGCCGTGCAGTAAAATCAAGAATTCACAGATTCAACTGCGTTAGGCCATGTTTTATGCAAATAGTAACAAGATCTATACATAATCGGCCAGAGCAATTACGTGTGAGCTCGATGCTCATATACTTTCAGGCGACTTGTTCCTGATGCCTCTCAGCTCCACCGGCAATGACAGTGAGTAGCGTTACTTTTGGCGCTGGGAGAAATGGAAAAAATGCTGATTTGACGCTTTTGGCCTCCTGCATGTCAATCGCTTGTTAGCACACTTATTTTTGATTGACGGTTACAAATATATTATTAATCATCTATACATTGAGAATAAGCTATTGTTGTCACGTTGGATATGACGAGGGAAGAGAGTTCATAAATTATGCACTTAAAGATTTCCTTTTATGGTGTTTACAAAAAAAAACGTTGCAATGATAGAACACCTGCGTGGATTTTCTTGCATTGTGTTAACGTGTTTCCTTGTAAGATATCGTGTTTCCTTCTCGAACCTCTTCGTCAAAGACCCTCACACATTATCCTGATCTATGCAATTAATCCACAGACAATTTCCGCAAAGTACACCGGTACTCTAGCACAAGACAACACCACCATGTAATAACACCCTGCGTTGGCTCGACTTCAAGACGTCGTCGTACACAAATCACGCAAATCCGCACAGAAAAACTAGTCTTTCTTGAAGATAAATCGAAATTTTTGAAAAATCACTCCGGCTATAAATGCTCGGTAGAAAATTGCACCACTTACCAGTGCACGTTGAGCAGGCACGGCACACGAGAAACAACAGATGAACACAAATAAAAGCACCAAATAATCCTTCGCTGATGCGGCCATGCTAAAAACACGTAGGGCTTGACCCCATCGACTGACTCCACTGGCACTGTATACTTAGACTGACGTTCGGACCGGGTCTAACTTTTAAACAGCTTCTTCTTTGCCCACCGCCGTGGTATGTCCAGCGAGACGGCGTCTCCTCTTTCGCTGGCTCGCAAGTTCACCCATTCACGTTTCACGAGGCTTCTTTTGCCGCTTTGCCGTCCTCCGCGCGAGATGTGCAGAAACAACAGCCAATGGGTTTTATTCGAATATAGGTGATCGAAAAGCGAAGAGGTTCGCCATTGCGGACGCCCCTTGACGTGGTCGTGTGTACAAGCACGTTGCGTGCTGTTTGAATACTCGAAATTATGACTCTCAGAAAAGTACCTGGCGAAGCAATTTAGGTAACTGTCGTGGACATGCTTTTATGCAGCGATTATCGCTTTATTATGTGCTAATTATTGCATCTGGCTTCGCAATTTCTGATATAGAAAATCCATTTGCGGATAACTCGTAGAGGCCAATGATTAATAGGTGGTCAATGACATTTCCTCGGTTTCTTGAGGTTGGTTTTATGATTGGCGTATTGGAGTAACGATAAAATAATACTTTAAACTCATGGAGGCAAGTTTTATATTATAATACTTCCTTGTGTAAATAACATCCACTTACAAAAGCCTTTTTTCGACATTTTAATTGTGGCCTGCACGTGCTTCACTGACTTTCAAGTAACGTTCAATTTCTACGTCTCGTTAGAAATTAGGATGGTTCAGAGCAGTGTTTTCTTTTAATATACCAATAAAAAGTGGACATGAACCGGTATTAATATCTAGCACTGCTGTTTTCTTCGTGAATCAATTCTCGCTTCGGATCTCCAGCATGATGGGTCAAGAATCCGTCCTTCAAAACCTAGACTAGCAGTAATAAAAGCTGCCATAATTAATCGTATCGACGATCACAAGGTGGCTGGCCGTCGGCCCAGTCCAGCGGAGGATTGTTGGCATCGAAAGCATGTGGTGTCTGCACCAAGAACGGTTCTCGACGTGACCGGAAGACGAGGCACGCTGTCGCCATGCAAGCCAACTTCCGGGACCGGACCGGCCACCTTGACTCTGAGCTCGTGTTAAATGATGTGGGAAGATTTTTCCCATCGTGAAGAATGGAGAAAGACAATCGCCGTTATCCGAAAAAAAACTGGATCTACAGGAAAGGCCGATTTCATCAAATAATATCAAAAGAGTTGGACCATGCGTAATTTCTTCAGCGACTTCTGACCATGTGAGTCACGGCGCTGACCTCTTCCCCTTGGCCCATACCGCACCCACTCCTTCTTAAAAGCAGTCATCCAACATGTATGTCGCTGACCAATGTCGTAGAATCTTGTCGTATGTAGGCGGCTAATCTTATTAATCATTTGGGTGATTTGGTGACTTATTTGTTAGTTTATTTCGTTAGTCCCCACTAAATTAGAGGAACAACACTACTGAGCGTTCTCAGCAAACTGCAGAAGCTAAGGCTTTCTATCCAAGTTTAGGCAGATAATCGGGTGCATTAAGAGATGGGACATTGATAGCACTGGAGAATGGTTTATGCATCCTGGATGTTCAGGTACACTGATTACCCAGAGTACTCTTTTGACCGAAAGCGTGACACTTGGCGTGCGAGCGCGGGTCCCTGTGTGTGCACTTGTATTTACAACTTGTAGATGCGTTTAACAGTGACTGATAGAGAATTGTGGATTAAAGAAGGGGAAAAAAGTACATTCATACACGGAAAACCACCCACCGTGCTATCTAATAATCTGCTATCTTCAAGATGGTATCTTTTTATCGCTATTTAACGGTATTTTTAAAATGGAAACTGGTTTAGAAAAGCTAATCGCAGTTTTTGTTTCTAAAGTGCTATATGTTTAATCTATACCTACTCAACCCACATTTGCTTAATCTAAATTTTGACAGATTAGCTTGACACAATTCTTTGATAGAACCTAAAACTGCATATGCAATTTTATTGTCCAAGAATTTTAAATTCAAAGATATTTCGTGTTGCCACGAAAAAAAAACGAGTTTTACCTGTTGAAGGCTTGATACAAACCACTCGCGGGTCAACCTACTTTCAAGACATCCCGAAATTGTTTTTGGGACCATGGTTCGGCAGACAGCTTGGAACCGATTGCACTACTCGGTGAGATATGCTCTGCGTGGCCATGCCACGTGAAGAAAAGAGTTGATTGTTACCTGGTTCGACCGCGTCTATTCAGCGTGTGCCGGACATTTTCTTTGAAAAACCGTTGGCTTGTGGGATGATATTGCATACCATATTTTAGTTGGCACTCACTGAATTGCAACAAGATATTTGCACCCATCACTCCGACTTAACTCTAAAACTTTCAAAGAGAATCTGACACTAGCATTAAACATGTAAGCAAACGATGACCGCAATAATCTGGACTTGCTGGACTTCACGCCTAAATTATAACAAGCTTCTGCTGTGCTGCTCGTCAGCTCTATCATATTCATATTCATATTCTGATTCTGATTCTCCATTCACGTCAGTTGAGTAAGGGCTAATTTGCGTATCGCGCTAATCAACCCGAACAATACAGCGCTGCGAAAACCACTCATACGTCTGCAAACTAATCTTAAAATATATACACTTTGTCAATGACAGTGTCAATTTATTAATTAGACGATTGGAAAAAACTACTAACTGGTTAGGGACGATGGATGGGATTGTATATTTCCATAGAAGCACTCTGTGTGATAAATTATATTTAGTAATATTGTGGTGAACGCTTCCGCTTATTAAATATTAACTATAAATACAAGCTTAAGTCCACATAGTTATGAATTAACTGGTGCGCTCAAAACAAATAGACATCGACCGAATAACGATTTAATAGTAAATGGATGAGACGTAAATATTGTGAACGTGAAAACTTAAACTTAATTATAGTTGGATATAACCACACAAACAGGTGTTTTCTAAACATCATTCCGACATTTTTCGAAGCAAGTTCTGTTAAAGAACTATTTTATGTTCTAGCTAAAGTAAGTCATAAAAATAATTTAAAAATATAAAATTTATTGGGCGAGTAGATAATGAGGAGTCTTCTTTCGACGGTCGGCAAGAAATGTTGCCCACACAATGAAGCTGCAGATCATGCTTCAGGCCGTCTAAATCAAAATTGTTGATTGCCTTGTCGATGTTCGGAGGTTCCTTTACCTTCCCACTTCGCTGCTTTATGAGAGAAGATAAGCAAACTAACTTATTATTTCATTTCGGAAAACCCTATTGATACATTAACAAACGCTTTAATATTATTACCACTTATTACACTATGAGAATACCAATGACTCTTAAACAAGATTATTTTAAGATTATCACAGATAATTTGAGGATTTAAGGACACATAAATACTAATTTCCATTCTTGAGATGCACAATTTTTCCTATTTTGCTTCGTAGGTTTCTTGCCGAGATGCAATCTAGCATTGACATGTGCCTTTCATGTTTCGCTTGACCCAATCCAAGTACCGCGCCACCCGTGTGTAGACCCCGGGATAGCCGGGTCGACCGCAGCCCACGCCCCAAGACACGATCCCTGAAACACGAGATCGCCGCTAGTCACGCATCGAACTCACCAAGCGCCAATCTGGCGCACAGATCAAACTGCATCAGTACCCTGCTTTGTTTCCATGATGCAGTTCCAGTTTGACCACAACAATAATAATATGCAGATTAAAATATGCGAATGTCATATCGTAAAATGTTGAATTATTTAGGTTATTCCTTAAAGGGATATAAAACGTCCTTACATTTTATTTATTTATTAATTGAAGCGTTCGTAATGTAGTCAGCGAAGAAGATTTGAGGATGATAACTCCGTTTTTAGTGTTGAAGTCATTTGTTATTTTGGTCGTGGTGAGACCGGCACCGTCAGACCCTATAGATCAAGATTCACGTGCGGCAAACAGGAAGTTAAACACGATTTTTTCCACACACATTTTTTCGAAAAGTGTCACCTCTGAACCCATGCCCAGTTTCCAGTACCTGACAAACAAGTGTAACCGTAGATCAACAATTTGTCTTCCCTTAACACGACATTACTTTCAAAGTGCGTGCGGTGAATTGAATAGTAGTTAAAATTGTATTATGATGCTTTAAAATTTCACAATTTTGAAGTTCAATTTCTAAATAAAACCAGGTTTGTCTGAAGTTATTTAACATCGTCGAAAGTTGTTATTTCATACCAAGTTATTTACACCATCGCGAGCAAAATTATCCATACAACACAGAATACGTTTTATAAAACCTCTACTCTTATCCACGGAAATACCGGTTCCTCCAAGTCTAATCCACTGTGCGCTCACCAACAATCTCGTGCTTGTCTCCTCCCGACGGGACCAAGAGCGGTCCTCCACTATCTCCCTGGCAGGAGTCTTTGGCCCCTCCTTGTGCATTGCCGGCACAGACCATGTTCGACGTGATCCGCGTGCCGCGGTACTTTGTCTGCCGGCACTGCTCGATGCTAAGGATGGGCACTTGCACCTCGTGGATGATAGCAGGCAGAGCACCCCCCTCCGAGGTTCGTCCCCAGCCGACCACCGTGCCCACGCGACCAGAGATGTCTAAGCTGGCTGGAACAGACACCCACAGGTTAATTAGGTTGTTTACTTGGAAAGGCAAGTTTCTTAATCAAATTGAAGTCGGCTGTGGAATGATATAAGTTCAGTCTAGCCCGGGAGAGAAGGTACCAATATAAGGACTTCCCCCCAGGAATGTTTATGTTATTTTAGGTTTTAGTGTCGGGGTTTCAAATACTTTTTATATGTACAAAATAATTTTGAAAATTCGTATAAAATCTTAAAAAAAAACATCTTGGCATGAAAAAAGTTTTAGGGTCAAAAGAAAATGGATGATAGCAGTGGAGATGATTTATAATGTTTTAAAAAATGACAATTGGCCCGCCTGCCACCCCAAAACGACCGGTGGCGACTCTGTCGAGAAAGTATGTTCACTCGCTGAACGAATATATTATACAAGCTTTTTCTTGTAAACTTCATTTACGTGAGACTGATCAAGAGAGTTGGTCGTAAATAAGGAGGGTACACGGAAATTCTTCGAGCTTGAAATGTGGTAGACGCCTTTTATTCCAGTCTGAGAGACTTGAGGCAATATCTCGAGATGAAAACATTCTTTCGTGCTCACAAACTGAACTGACATCGAGAAACTCAACTAAATGCACAGTCGTGAGCGTGGCAGAATGAGCATGCAATATTATCCGATCGTAGCAATGCTAATCGGCGTTGTTTACAGAAAAAATATTGTTCCAAGTCAATGCTGTTGGGGACGTTAAACATTATCCGTAGCCTGCAGTGTACAACGATTATTATTATCATTAATTTTCACACTCTAATGTTTATTACACGCGGCACGCCCTCGATGAAACTGTTTGCTAGTTATCTTCAAGAAGAGAGATGTTATCAAACTTCTTCTTCTGTAGCCCCTTGATCGAGCCATCATCGTAAAATTTAATTTTATATCTTTTCGCAGCGAGGTGTCATAGGTGAAAAAATGCGGCTCCTCTTTAGATTAAGATAAGAATTTACTTGCACGGAAAAGGCCGCATTAACTTAAACAGATTCTCACAGACAACCGTTTGAACGTGGTCCTCTATCACACTGACAATACCTGTAAGCTATTGTGTTTCGTTTCACAAATAATACCACATATTTGTGCTAGGTTTTCCTCGAATTGTTACCAGAAGTTCGCTATGGAACTCGGTGTGTGGCAATTATATTTAATATGAGTTGTGTATATATGCATGAATTATCATCCCTGCTCGAAGCATTTGTATCGCCCCGTTCTGACACAGATGTCGCGCAGACATTAATATTGATGATCTGTCAAATTTACTTGCAATTTATATGGCATTATTAGCTGACCTCCAAGAATAACACGAATTGAATGTCTTCACCATCACCTGTTCATCAATCACGCCACGATATTCTGTCTGTCATGGGCAGTCAGTTTGCTTTGCGGGGATCAGGTTGACCGGACTGAACGGAGGGTGACGAATTTGCCGTATAATACTAGTAACAATTTGTTGCCCACAATTATCTCCGGAAATGTCCTAGGTAATAATATAAAAATAAACATGAGATGTGTGTCTATAGCGCAGTTATATGCCAAAGCATGAAAATTAAGTAACTGTTCTTTGGTTGAAATGACTAATAGCAATTGGCATTCCTCATTACATCTCAATAAAGTAGGTATTCCTCTAAACTCTATACTTAGGTCGTCTATACTACTGTTTAAAATATACTTCTGAAGTAATGAGTGCGTAATACATTCGAGCTATTTTATGAAAAGAGATTACTTCAAGAAACAAAGACATGAAATTGTCATTATGACTTGCCACTTTTCTTTTGGTCGATTTTTGTTTTTGTTTCACGTTTCCAACGCTGACTGGGTCCCAAATCGTGGCTCATATTAGAGTTGACAAATAACAGGTAACAACTTCATCTATTCGCCAAGTAATTTCAATTCAAAGAATAGTTTAAAACACTGAAAAAATGGGAAAACGAAAATCACTCAGATACGGATACCAGATGGTATGCCCCTTCATATTTAGAGCGAAGAATAAGAAGAAAAAAAACTTTGGTGCGCACGGCCAGTCTGGGCCAGTAATTTGCAACAGCTAGAAACAGACTAGAAAACTCAACGATAGTTAGACTCACACTTACGTGCTTGTGGTAGACACACTGGTCGGACCCTCTTTGTGAACGGCACCGGCTTCCTCAACTTCAGCAAGGCAATGTCGTGATTGTACGAATTGATATCAAAGTTGCGATGTCGAATGATGGAGGTGACTGTTCTCATGATTGCCGGCGTCTCTGTCGTCTGATACTGATCGTGGTCCCCCAAGAAGACACGAATCCTGGACTTCTTGAGCTTTCGTACGCAGTGCGCTGCCGTCAGGACAAAGTCCCCGTTGAGAAGGGTCCCTCCGCAGTGGAACTGGCCGTCGTAGACGAGACGAGCAATCCACGGGTATCGATTGAGCCCCGTGGGACGTCCGCCCACAATGCGGATCTCGGGGTTCGCGATTCCGCAGTCAGCTGCGTGGAGAGACAGTTGCAAAGGGCAGAGAAGATGGTCAGTTTACAGTTGCTGATATTTGGACTCGTTTACGTAGGTGCTAAGAAAACTGTCTCGTTCCATAAATATAGAGTTGTTAGTAGAAAGTTTTCGATCGAAATACGAAGACGAACCACTTTCTTGAACTGGCGGATGCTTGTAGTACGTTTTAGACTTATTTGAAAACTACCCACTTTACGAGTTTCTTTTTGTACATTTTGGAATCTACCATGATCCAAATCCAAAGCGTGTCTGAAAAAGGACATAGTATACTCAGCTTAGAGAAGCCGGGCATCAGGTTCGAACCCGTGACCACCCGAATGCCAGTCAGGCACGCTTTCGGGAAGCAAAGTCGGAATGGAAATCACCATCTTAAAGCAATAAAAAAAATCTTACTGCACGAGCAATTCTTCGCCACCTGGCTAGGCCCATCGTCGTCGTCATCGTCGGAGTTGGAACCGCTGTTGCTGCCGCTGTTGCTGCTACTCGACCCGATGCCGAACAGAGCATCGAACAGCAATCGCTGGCTTCCGTTTCTTCCACGGGGCTCCTGTAAGAAAGTGCAGGTTTTTATTGACCACGCGATGAAAGTGAAGATGTTTAATTGTTAGGCCTTGACTTTGAGGAGATCACACGATCAAGCCAATGGCAATGTCGTATTTCAAACTTTCACTGCTCTGGCGTGATAAATGCTGTAATAGGTGTATCATGAGATCTAGGTCTGGGTAGAAAGAAGCCTTTATTATGTTATACTCTTAAAATTATCTTCTCAGCTCTTCTATCTTTTCATCTTTGTTCTGTACAAATTAGGTTAACTGCAATATTAGGGAAAAAATGCACGAGTATATTTTTATAATTGCCATTTTGAAAACTAGTATACACCGTTTTGATTAATAGCGATAGTCCAAATAATCATGCACGATTTTATGGCAGAATAATTTTCCTGGTATCAATTTAGATCCTGGATTAAAAACGTTAATTATCTCTCTGAAAACTTACCGCCAGCAGGTTATCCTCTTTAGGTAGCACTGCGTTGCTCTCTGCACCTTGCAAGTGCATGAAGAACACGACCCAGCATATGATGCTTGGTAATATCCATACTGGACAAGCTGCACTCACAATTCTCATTTCCCAAGTGATGAAGCGTTAGTCTGGAAGAGCCACTGAATACCCCTAAGATCACTTTGGCAAACCTTGCACGTTTCTAGCTCTAGACAAACGCAGCGACAAACGTTGTGTACATGCCGTTTCCTAGATGTCAACAGGAGTCGATGTACCGCGTTCTGTTTGAAGATACCCAACTGTCACACTCGAGTTGCTTACTTTTCACGCGCGCTTACACAGTAGCCGGCAGCGAAACGATCACTTATCGCAGACGTCAGAGCACGAGTAATGTGTCAAAATTCGACTGCACACGTTGTCTTCTTTGGTCCACGCCCGCGAGATCGCAGCTGACAATGCTTTCGCCGTCATCTGAATGTAGACGAATCTTACCGGGAGAGGTTAGAATGGGAAAGTTGCAGAAGGGGAAAACAGATGATCACTTCTTTTGGGGTAGGGAGAGTGTGAATATAGCTTTCACTTACTAGTATTAATGGCTATAATAATGTATGCTATCGCGGCCATTACTGGCTAAAATTGATAATGCCCATTAAATGTCGATTCATAATTGAAAGTGACTGATTACTGCTAACTCTTGGCCTAATTTCATTGTATTTATAAACGATTTTTTTTATTTATAGATTGTATTGCTTGCACGTAGATCAGTGCACACAGAATATAAAATATTGCGAGCAAACTAAAATGCTAGACCGTTTGCAATTTCTCTCTATAAGTTAGGTCCATGAGATGAAAGTGTGACAACAGCAGATTAATTGAGCCGTTATTAATGCAAAAAAGTGGAATTTTCATCTAAAGATCTACTTCGAGTGGCGAGCATCTGCGATTCGAGCCCAGCCTTGTCGTGCTCCGCGCATTGAAGTCTCTGCGCTCATCGAAATACTTACGCGCGCCTCGCGTTACCTTGAGCAGCACCCGCGTGACCTGATGAGTAACATAAAACGGGCACTACTCATTCTTCAGCTAATCAAATGGAGCACCGAGTTGGTATCATCTTTCTTGAACGATTCTCATTTCTCACTTTATATGCTCTTAATGATCAAGATCGGACCCTGAATTTGTATTACATTTCCAACAGTAGGTATCTGTCATCTATGCAAGTACGTCAAGTTTTGACGTCTCTTCAGACCTATCATCAATCTTTTCATAACCGTATATTTCTGAAATAATTCGTTGAGTGATTAATTACATGGTCTTCGTACTAAAACGTAAAACCTCTTGAGATCAAAGTAGCTTGGCATACGCGGATAATTAAGATTTAATTATCAACTCTCGTGGTGTTACGCGTTACTTCTCCTTGCACTCTCCACTGCCTTTATCTATGAATAATAACTAGACTCGCGCGGTGGCAGTGGCGATGAAACTAGGCCGGTCACCTACTTAGTGAAACCGTGTGGTGGCGGCGGCCAGTGGCGAGCCGGAGAGGCGACAAAATCGACTCGATCGATGGGCGGCGATGATGGGTGACAGACGAAAAGGACAGAAAATAATAATCACGTTGCTCCCAGCAAAATAAATCTAGTGTTCTTGTTATGGGAATGATTGTACTTTTTTATTATTGATGATTTGACGCCACTGGTGATTCGCGAGTGACAATTCGTTTTCCACGATGTCACTTCAAATTTCCCCACCCACTCGGGATAGATTAAAGGCGCTATCTTTAGAGCTTCGTCACAAGTGACCCTTTTTCTTATTTTTAGATAGGTACAACTTAATAGTGAGAGCGAAACAATTCAGGTAATTGAACGGTATTTAATCTATTTATAAATAATCAGGTACAAAATCGGTAACAATTATAAGTAAGTCGATACTATTGTAAGATAAATTAGCTTGAACATGTCAATGTATTCCATTCACTTAACTAGTTGGATTTTTGGCTCTCCGCACCTTGTCTCGATCTTCTTGATTTATCTTGTATAAATGTTTCCTGTTCCGTGCAATGCTTCTTGCAGTTTTGCGATACAATCTTTGTTAAATATATGTAATGAAAGAGACATAACCGTGAATCTGAGTGAAATGTTCCCACAATTAGCGCTGATGCTGTCTGGCAGATCTACTGTTTGGGTAGCTTAACTGATTTATTACCTAACTTTTAATAATTAGAGAAGGGCACTTAGAAGCTGCACAGTAAAATCATTATCATCATCATCAAGAACATTCCGTTGCATTGTGTCTTCTAAAGTAAGAGCCCTGATTTGCAAACCCTATTCTAGCGTGAACTAAAAAACTTGTATGCATAAATAAATAAATCACATGATAATCTTAAACATAGGTGAAACTAATGTCTTAGTGAAGTGGATTGCAGAGACACTCGTCATCGATACGCTCCTTAATCCAGTCGATGAAGTTGCCGACTCGGGTGTAGATCCCTGGGAAGTTGGGGCGTGCACACCCCCGGCCCCAGGATACGATGCCGATGATCTCGGTGCTGCCCTTGTCCCCCGCGAGGTGCATCGGGCCACCGCTGTCTCCCTGTCGAGTGTCCAGTAACATCTCATTTCACCATGCCATTGTTTCGAGCGTGTCATTCGACAGAAAAGCTCACTTTGGTTCGCCGCCTTTTTTTTTTAAATTCAGCTCATGGACCATGTCCTTAACAAATTGGAATTTGTTTTGTATTAACTGAATGGGCGAACATGAGCGACACGGTGTGGTAATTGTAAAGGAGTGCGATTACTCTGATTTCATTATGTAGCATTATCATTTTAACAGAACTAATTAAATATACTTACCTGACACGCGTCTTTCGTGCCGTTTGGATAACCAGCGCAGAGCATATTCCCTGTGATCCTTGTAGCCATGTAGCCCGCTTGACGGCACACGTCCATGCTCATGATGGGCACTGACACTTTGCGAAGAATGTTGGAAACCTGTCCCTTCTCGGAGACCCGTCCCCAGCCGGCGACAACGGCATCCAGGCCCGTGTAGTCCTTGCCGACGACTCCAGGAAGACACACTGTGCGGATATTGGTCGACAGGTCGACGGGCGCGTCCAGCTTCAAGACGGCGATGTCGTTGTTGAAGGTGTACACCGTGAAGTTAGAGTGGTGCTTTGCAGAGACCACGTGCCGTTCAATGGAGACGCTGTCATCGGTCTTTGAGAAGTCGTGGTCGCCAAGAGTTACGCGGATGTCTTTCACGTTGAAGCTGAAACATTTTAATTACTCATTACGCGATAACTAAACTTATAAATTGTTCTTTTATAGTGACTAGGAGACGGCAGCCTTTTGTTTTGTGAGGCGTACATTATTCATCTTTCTCATTAAGAGATCTAAAATTGAATGCGGGACTTTTAGCAATTGTACTTCAATGAATAACTACTAAACAACCACAACAAGAGTTTTTTCGGCTATCCGAATGCAAAGCACATGAGCCACGAAATTGGTAGCTCTTCATCCTGAGTTCGGACAATATTAATGGCACACCGTTGTGCGATGTGAACAATGGCGACCATTACTCCCATTATATTCATGAGGTTGTCCGAGCTGTTCACCATCACTCTCGATCTGGGATCCACTCAGAACTGAAAGGAGCTCTCAGCATGCCGGATGGGTATTGGGCCTATCTGCATTAATTGGCATTTCTGGAGATATGAATGACGTCCGTATCTAGACCAGTTTAATGATCGCTCGATTATAGTTGCGGTACCCACACCGAAAAGATATCGGCCACTTCTTATCGAAGGTGATTGGAAATAATGTCTTACATTACGTTTTGCGCTGGCTAATTCCCATCGACCAATACACGCTTCTTTTAATTGGATTTTTTTTATTTGCGAAGCGGAAATGCTGAAGAGCATCAGATGCAAAAAGTGGCATTTGGCAAAGTAGTTTGCATGCAAACGCACACCGAATATTACAGAAAGTTCTCTCCGAATGTCGGCATTTCAAGATTGTTTCAAAATTGAGCACTGATTCCAACTGAGACCTAAACGACCAGGTACCAAACGTTACCGCGGCTTAATCACAAACCATTAATAAGGTGAATCGTAATTAAGGTCGCGTTAACGATTTGATTTCCATCATACCAAAATCATAAACTCTGACCTCTCATGATCTAACTCGCAGCTTTTTTCAAATATTATAAATGTTCTTTAAAAATTCAGCCTTTGTTGGGTGATGGGGAAGGCGTCAATATGACGCTGATTTACGCTGTTGTTTTGGCAAACGTAAATGCGTATGCGTGGTCTGGTCCTGCTGTGGCAGTCCACAGCAGGACCCCGATATTTACCCGATATTTTACCTCCTTGTGACGTCAGTAGAATCTAATTAATCTATGCGAATAATTACCTGTCATGAGGGCACCGTGTAGGGTATTAAATTAGTGAAATTAGTAAAGTAGTCACCAATGTCTGACGCTTCTCCACCATTGCATGAGTCTGTTACACTACTAGACTTAGCCCCATTACAACCACTGACAGACCAGCGGTCTTCTGATTACCACCACGTATTGTCAATGAATAAGTATTTCCTAGACTTTTTTTGTCAGACAACCTTCTTAACATTTACGAGCATTATTTAAAAAATTTAAAGATTCCAGACATTAAACGATTTAAAGAAAATTACGGAAACCCTTTTAAACTTTAGAGCTGCACAAGAAAGTGTTAATCAAAGTAATTTTTTGCTGGACAACCTAGTTAATGTTAAAAAACCTAACTTATAAGATTTCAGATGACTGATTAAACTCAAGATATATGACAGCTCTTCCTAGCTTTAGTTCCCATAAAACTGCGATCTTGATTGCCGAAACGTTTTCGCACGTACTTGCTAAGTTGGCCAGGGCAACAAAATAAACCCAGTTACGAAATTTCAATATTTTCCCTTAATTCTAAGATTCACTCGATGTATTACATTTTAGCTTCTTTAAAATTCTAGTCCTTTTCCATTTCCTGTGCCATTTTCTCACTTTCTAAGCAAATATCGACCATTTTTTGGTGCAAGCAGTGATAGCCACACAATAAGTTTGCACTGTTAGAATAACTCCGTTGAGAAGCAAAGCTGAAAGCTTTTCCAGGTGCCTTGCATGAAGTGCGATCACTTCTCGACAAAACAGATTAGATGAGGAATCATTCTATTTCGTAGCAACCTTTATCTGAGAGTGCTTTTTGACAGAAGTAGGCTACCCGCTACATACTCGTACAGATTTTCTTCTAGATCACCGTTGGCTGACATATGTAGGTATCATCCTTATCACCGTATCATTCTGAGACATTGAAATATTGGGCCTTCTGTCGTCGTCTCTCACTGCTGTTTGACCATTGCCGTGACATTGGATTTCTAGCAATGATCTTTGCGATCCTTGGAACTTAATGTTTAAATCTGTCTGTTAAAGACGTTGCCTGCTGCATGGGATATCCACAGCCTCTAAAATGTATGTAATGAAAATGCCTATCTTTAACTGTAAGACTTTACTTTTGTGATGGTACAGATTGCAATAGATATCAACTAAGGCGTGCAATGGCGTATCTGGACAATGCTGACTTAAACTTGAAGTAGTAATATCAGATTACTGACCATCATTGACTGACTGTCAAAATGCCATGCATATGCATATGCATTTTCTATGTGAAAATAAACAAAGTGTTATTATTATTGCATTTTTGTGAATTTATTTGGATGTTTGCGCGGTTTTGCACAAGTTTGCAGGTGATTTCAAAAGCACAACTGGAAACAGCTCGCGCACGTGATAACGACGAAGCGTTATGTTTTATTTCCCTGAGAACAAAAATATTTTTTTGTTTCCAAAAACCATTGGACCGATTTCCTCCAAACCAATACATTCCATTCTTCTACCGTCTAAGAAAAATTGCAAGGTATTTCGTTAACTGTAGAACACCCAAGGATGAGACAAAACCAGAGCACGTTTTGTTGTGACGGAAACTAACTGTACTGTCACTTGTTCCTTGTGAACATAACAGCTGAGTTTGGGCAGAATTACGCAATGGCGGATGCTTATTGCTTATTTCTTTGCTTTTATTGCTTTGAGTGCAGATTCGATGCATGGGAACCGAAATTTCGGAAATGGCAACAGACTGTCTGAAGTAGGTTTCAGCGGATGTAAGAAGAATTTTGTTTAAGCCTACTTCTTTTTCGGCTCATTTGAACGTCGTTTCAACGACAGTTTAAAGGCTTAACAAGCAAATTTATCACATGAGTACAAGAGGTCCTACTTTTCAACGCAATGTGCTGCAGTGAGTACGTGTTGCCTGGTAATGAGGGCGCCGCCGCAGTAGAATTTGCCCCGACGTCTCAGCGCCGCGATCCACGGGAACTCGTTGACGCGCGCCTCGGCGCCTCCGACAATACGTTGGCGTCGCGTCGGCACTCCGCACACTGGGGATAGCAAACGATTGAACCAAAATTTAGGCACTTCGTAGACAAATTGTCCAAATGGTTCACCTTATATTTAGGAACTCCACAGACAGTCCTGCGTACCTCCACGCCAAGGAATACACACGGTGCACTCACCTGCCACATTTTTATGAGCGATCGGCTGGCGGAAGTTGATAAATGAAGACGATTAAGATGCTTTGATTGCTACCAGTCAAACTTGATTTCTTCTTTTAGAAGATAAAACGAGCCGCGAAACCAATATTTTTAAGAGTAAAACGTTTTAAAACCTCGCTGAACCGGGCTGTTATGGGGTTTTCCGTATACAACCATAGGTACTCATTTGCTATTATTAACTAAACACGTGTTTTTTTGCCTTCGATTTCATCGAAATACCAGAGCCAATATTCCTGTTTTAGGAAGATGTTCACGCACTTAGGAAGATGCAGCTTGTAAAAAGAGGAACTTAAGCGGCGTCCGCGCTAGAATATTCTTTGATAACAGAAATGTCGGTGTTTTTACAACATATACGAGGTGGAATTGATCTGTTAATGGTGGACAGCTTGTGGGCATCTGCAGAAGATGAGAGCATGCTTGGCCACAGACGCGCAAGGCGCTTGAATCATCCAATTCGGCATTTCGCTCCATTAATTAGGAGAGTGTTTTGATGAGTCCGTCATTTGCACCGGTCTCACACGAACGAAACACACGACCGTTTGGTGTCCGAGACAGCACCTTCGCGATGCTGCGTAACGATGACACTGCACAGAAATCACGTTGAGATGCTCTCAGGTCAGATGGAATGTAATTTAAAATAAATGACAAATGCACAAATTTTAATGTTTCTTACGTGCTGTGGCTTGCGATGGCCTGCGTGAGGTATCAATTTAAGACCGTTTGACTAGCTCGGCGAGTTGCTTGTTTTACGACGCTGCATTAACCGTTTTTAATTTGAATTGACTGCTATGCGCTTTTTCAACGTACACATTTGACTATATTTTTTATACTGTGCACAACATGGGTTATAATTGGTGTCTCTATAGGGCAAGAAACAGGGCTTATAAATTGGCAAATCTGCTCGCATATACAATCAAGTTAAACATCTGTTTAAATTAATAGTATAAACTACAGACAACTGATGGAATGTTATTGCTTTGAGGGGTTCCGCGTTCTGCAAACTCGAGATGCATGGCGAATGAAGAATATACACCGGCTCTTTGCGTATCTAATAACATGATTTTGTGACATATTCGACGACAATTCGAGACCTGTTCATTGGTTTACAGTTTCAAGTATAACGTCTGCGTGTGAGCTTTTCGAAAAGCCTTCTGAACTAGAGAACTGGAATCACAATTTTAATTTGCTGTATTTTCGTCACGGCATAAGAAACGGGTCGTTATCAAGGTGGGTATCAATCCTCATTTTGCGAATTTCTAGTTTTCGCGCAAAGAAAGTGATGGATAAGCTGCTTTTATGCAAAAATGAGATATCGTGGGTGATCTCGGATGAGGGTACATGCTTGTAATATTTTAACAATAGAAAGAAAACGAGTCCTTGCCAACATTTTACTACATTAAAATTGTGATAACTCGAGTGGCATGATTTTATTTAAAATTTTATTCAGGACTTAATGATGTACTTAAGTAGTTAGACCAGAACAATACCGATTTGATTCACAAAATGGTTTAATTGCTTGGTTACCACAAAAATCCGTACTATTCAATTTTTACCAAAAAAAAACGGTTATTAGACCAGTTTGAGCCAAAGATGTTAAAATAACAAGTAGTTCGGCTCTTTACTACTCAGCGAATTCGAAGGTCTTGGTACTTTATGTCAATGGACACTAGCTCGAACCAACAATGGATCTCTACACGTCGCCGTCACCGCTCTGATCCCGTGGACCACAGAGAAGACTTACCACAGTTGCACGCGTTTTCCTGAGGCGACATCACTGTGGTTGTTTCCGGCAGCGAACCGTCGCCGCTATCGGTGGTTTCCGTGTTGGTGAGGTTGTAGTGAACTTGCACGTTGGACAACGGCAGAAACTGCTTGTCCATCTTCACGACCCGCTAAACAGAATAATGGGTGCAAATTTGACAATGCGAGAACGTTATGAAATGTCCTCTTCTGTTTGTACAGCTTAGTGGGAAAAATCGCGTTTTTTGATTTTGCACAAAATCTATCACTATTTACAGGCAACTGTTTTTGATTGATGGGATGATGACCAATCATGCAAACGACCTAGATGCAAATTCCGTGTGGTTGTGGTTTTCATGGTGATTTCCTAAACCAATTTCATGATAAATGTAGAGTAATAAGTAGAGTAGAGTAGATGCAAAGAAGATATAAGAAAGGCACGAGATAATCTTTGATGATGTTTGTGTATGTTGAGAAACCAGGGGGGCATCTCTTGCGGCGCGATCAGCTTGAGTGTCAAGCGACCATATTGAAGCGAAAATAGCTCAGATATTCGCTCCAATAAATACACAAATGCTTTGGCATGCATGCGTTTATAATTAAATACATATTTTGATCGATACACCTCACTTTTTATGAATATAGAAAGATAATATTCGGATGCTACATTCAAGGTCAAGCATAGAAATTATTGAATGCATCGGGTATCTCAATCTCGCATGTAAAATATTTTATTCATGCGTCTGAAAAGCTGAAAAGCGAGGGCTTCAAATGTTCGGATGTTTTCTTTGATAACCGAAGATACAATATGACCATGCATGAAGGATTTGCTGAATTTTCTCCACCAATTCCCTGGATCATGATAAATTTCATGCGATTTTCCAGCACGAAAAGTCATTGGGTACGATGTTTCGCGCTCAGCCGCCATTGCTGCTTCCAACCAAAGTAACGCCACGAAAATCTGTCTGCTGAGGGTTGTAATAATTCTCAATTTCAGTGCGATTATTCCCCACGACGGCACAACAGTTACGGGATTGGTCCAAGTAATGAAAACCCGTTTCGACCCACCTATCCAAGAGAGTCTTTCCACTTTTATGCGTTAACAGGCTACATTACACGCATGTCAAATTCAACAGCTGCGGAGTTGATGAAACAAATTCAAAATTAAACATAGAATCGTCGGATCCTCGACGCAAATTGACAGCCCACGGGCTAATGTTAAAAACCAAAATACCGTTTGAATCATCAATCAATATTACACACACATTCGATGTCGATCTAAGTTTTTTTTCTCCGCCCAGTAAAGTATTCTCATAATGCAGTACAAATTTGACGCTAGATAACAGCTTCATAGGAGCTTTCCGCGTTGTAGTTGCCTAGCCTTGTTTCTTGTCATGTCATTGTCTTGTTTATAAAATGAAGAGAACCGCCGCCGACATTGAAAACACTCTCATACCTCTCGTGGCACACCATTGGGTGACAAAGGATAAAATGAATTAATTGCATCTTAAATTGTACAGTTATCAAGTATTCCTTTCGTTTTCGAAATCGAGGCGATTGTGACGAAGAGTGTTTACCATATCCCGTGAATACACTGAGTAATGGAGATTTCCCTACAACAATACGTAGAAAATTGCACTGTTGAAGAGCCCTGACCCAATTGCTGGCGGCGACAATCTTAATTGTTAACGAAGAAGTACTTTTTTTTTAAAGAAAGTATATCGAATGTCTCATTTGTCAACGAACGAGAAATTTATGAGCGATGAACGCGATACCAAGCTCCTTGCAAAATTTCGATTTTAATCACAAAAAACGCGTTTAAGCATTCACGGTTTAAAATACCACAAATTATTTATTTCCATGGAATCTAAGTGAAACTGCCCATAAATTTCTTTGAAATTCTTCTCTCGAGAACACGAGTAGAGTTATTTGTCCTTTGAGACCGCGCGTTTATCATGTTTTCATCGTTTAAAAACACAAATTACATTTCACTTTTCTCCGAAAAACAAATGTTGTCACTCTCCTATCTCGATTAAATTCCAAATACTAACATTCAGGGCTAACATGCAATCCTAACTCACCATTCTTCCGGCTACCACCCCGTCGAGAATTTGCGCCACCATGAACACTAACAGAACCCGTACACTTGATGAGAAAAACATTTTCAGGCGTTGCTGTGTGATGAGACGCTCAAAGGGTTACTTACTGGTGTGGTAATTACTTCCAGCTATTTGTTTTTATACCAATAATTATTTCTTGAAAATGTGGAGGGGTGACACCTTGAAATTCTTATCAAAAATCCGTTCGGTTTCATTTTCATTTGGTATTATCATTTAGAGGGGTATGACAATCTATTGTAAACGACTGTCCCTACTACATCATCTCGGTAATTTGCATAAATATAATGGACAGGAGGCACAAAAAGAGGGAAATAACATTGGCTAAGCATGCTTCATGCGGCGCACTGACAGTATGTCAAGATTAGGCCATGGCCAAGCCTGCATACCCCACAGACGATTATTAGTGATGTCAAGAACGACATTTTCAAAACCAGATCAATCCGAATGTGTGCAGGTGATTTTTGGCGAGGGAGTGACTGCATATGATTCATCTGAATTTATTGGCTTGCGTTAAAAAGTAGAAGATATCGATCCTTGAAATAGCAGCCCAAACACGTGGAAAAACTTGGAACAAAGCGGGCGACATTCTTAAAGACATTCTTTAACGTGTTGTCGACTATAAGAATGCCTCTGCTGAATTATTCAGTTCGTTGAGATGAAGTATACAAAGTGTATCCGGGGTAGACATTTACCAAAGACCTTGTGGCATTATTAATTTCAATGTCTCGAGTTCAGACACCTATAATAATTGCATCGAAGAAGAGCATTATTTTCTTGTGCAACTCACCATTTATTTGGCCTGAGTTGCTTGGAAATGTTTTTTATAGCGTATTAATAGAGTTTTGAAAAATAAGTGCATGTTCTTAATAGCCACAGTAATTATTTTATTATTTCTGAGCGGAGACCTTCTTGGTTTAGGTCGGTGTAACTGCTGATGCGTGCGAATTACCAGCTGGTTACTTTTTGTAACGACAAATCACAAGTGACAAAAACGCTTTGACATATCCTGGCATGCTTAAAAAAACACGGTTTTCACTTTTTCATCGTCGTCGTTGACACTGCTATGGCGATTTTGACAGATTGTAAATCGATTTCGCTGACGCCTGGTGTTTTCCGACGATATTTTTTGATCTTGGTGCTGTCGAATTTGTGTAACGGTCAAGAGCTAATGTTGGCTACATCATGACAAGGCGTTACTATGATAGGCGAAGGAATTCTTTTCAGATAAATATGTGAGATTAATTAATTTTCCGAGCAGCCAAAAAACATGTATTGCTGGACTAATTACACCCCCTTGTCGTAGTAAAGAATATGGCAAAAATGACAGTGACAATGTAACTGTCATTTTTGGCAATTACCGTGGTCCCTATATTAAAAAAAATATTATTTCGTTCACAAGGAGAGTTCGGGAAATGCTCGTGCTTTATGGAGACATAAATTACCTACAAATTCAGCAAATTAACCTCTCACCTGGGGCCAGATCAAAAATGTCATGCTCATTTTTAAATGTTTTTCAAAAATATACTCATTTTACGACATGGGTAATAAATTTGACATCGAATAAATATGTTTAATGGTGTTGACCATTTTTTTTTATAGTTGCAGTTCAACGAAAGAAAATGAAGATGCTTTCGCAAGGTTTATTGAGTAATAAAACGTTATTATTTAGTCCAAATGCAAATAATATTTATTACAGAAAGCGATTATTTTTGTGAAAGTTTAATCAAGTTACAAGCCAGAAATCTTTCTCCCAAGGGTACTGTACATTTTGACCAAGATGACACAAGGAAAGAATATTGTATTAAACTTAGTGACTGATTTCTGGGTGAGTTGTTGTTTAAAGAAGGATCCTAGATTAGCACGACCTCCTCAGTAAAACAGATAAACAAACACAACTCAAGCCACAAGGATAAAAGCTTCCGAATGGAATGTCGAACATGACTAAACGTTCAAAATTAATTAATTTTTATTGCAAATACGCCAAAAAAATGCTAACGACACTATTCGTTTTTCAATAATTTTATTCGACTGTCAGTTTCAATTTCCCCATCCTCGTAATTGACATTATGAGTGATTAACTGTACGTTCGATGAATCAAATTGATGCCCGAATGAAACTCTGCTAGTTTCTAACAAGTACCTATCTAGACGTGACAAGAAAAACAAGTTTCGAGAACATGTTCAGAAATGTAGATTTTTCCAGATATCTATGTTACTCAGCTTTTTTTTTATCATTATGGTCAGCAAGCTGATTACTAATCAGAAACCATAATCAGCTTGTCATACGCACAATTATCAGAAATCCTTAGCGATTCCCTATAAACCTGACACTTTCACATGATATCCCGTCACCAATATCCGCTTAATCCGTCTCGATATGGGTTAGTATAGCAGAGCAAAATGCGACAACGTTCGATCGTGAGCGGCCCACATTATTTCCCTTTTCCCTTGACACAGTTCCGGGGACAATTTGGCAATTAAACGAGCTACAAAAGTCTGCTCGCGAATATAGCCAATATATAAATATGGTTATTCAGTAGCGGCGGATCATTGAAAGTGAACGTGTTACCGCAGGAGCAGTGTGCGAAAAGGCAACGAGCGCGACCAGTGCGAATCAGACATGAAGTGCAGGTTCAGTGCGACACTGCTCGTGCTCAGTGCGGGTCTCATTGGATACAGTCATCAGCAGGTATGACATTCGTTGTTTACTCTCTGTTCGCTTATTGCTTAAAAAAACAAAACTATCATTTCCGTTGAGAGGACTACTTATTAGTGGTTTTTCAACGTGAACAGGTGTACTAGCCGTCCGGGCATTACTCAGACATGACGTTTAATAATTGACTACAGCTTTACGACGTGCAAATTCGCGGCACAGGGGGGCCCGAACTGAAGTTCATTCTTTATAGCCATGTTTAATGGTTTGGGGCCAGAAAAACACTTGTTTTTATTACATTAACATATTAGAAGCTTTTGATTGACCCCAACTACGTTAATTGTTACTGCAGTCTTGCAAAAAGGTATTATCTGTGTGTATTTACTAAGTGATATATTGACCTGCGTCCCAGATGCAGTTCGCGTTTTATTGTATCGACTCGATAGACGAGTCGAAACGAAAATGCACTAACGATATAAGCAAAAAAGACATTGATTAATGTGGGGCACTTCC
Source organism: Protonemura montana (assembly GCA_947568835.1). Classification (NCBI taxonomy): domain Eukaryota; kingdom Metazoa; phylum Arthropoda; class Insecta; order Plecoptera; family Nemouridae; genus Protonemura; species Protonemura montana. Next base: position 9,636,662 of record OX387602.1, on the reverse strand, counting down.
AAAACGAGTCAACCCGCCTTCTGTGTAATTATCCTATTAGCTCATTATTAGATACTGCCAGCATCGTTAAATTAGCCAAACAATAAAAAAAATCTGATGCATTTTTCTAATGGACATCATTTTGTGGAATATTGATTACTGTAATTCTACCCGCAGGCGGATGATGCTCAAAATGCCACGGCTTCTGTGCGGCCACTCGGAGGAGGCATCTTAGAATGGCTTATAAACTTGACGGGGGGCGCGGGCGGTGGTGGCGGGGGCGGAGGGACTTTTCCTGGACTCCCGGGAGCGACACCAGCTCAAGAAGAACCCTCCGTCCCAGAAGTCGATCCAGGGAAATGTTCCGAATGCTGTAAGCGAGATTGTTCACTTTATTGTAGTTGACAGAGGTTGGATTTCAAGACTGATTTGTAACCGGGCAACGAGGATAATCCTGTGCTCATCATATTGGAAGCACATGAATGGAAGAAAAATGGGATTTTCTGATACATAGTTTTTTTTCTAAGTATGAAATGTCTCACATTTAGTTTTTTTGTGGAAGAGCATGTAAATCTGAAGTAGCTTCTTAAATGTTGGTTCAGGGCTCAGGATGATTCGTTCTAAAAGAATGTCAGGCGATACCAAATCGACTTTCAAATTAACTAATTCATTGCAAAAGGGTATTTCTAGTAGTTAAAAAAAAAAACTACAGAAGACGCCTATAACTACTAGTTTCTGTCACGTTGCTGACAGGCATTCAAAGGATTGGTTTCGATTTGCAGTGTGCGGAATCGCCAACACGAAGACTCGTATCATAGGGGGTCAAGTAACTATGGTCAACCAATATCCGTGGATGGCATTACTGATGTACAACGGTCGCTTCTATTGCGGAGCGTCGCTGATCAATGCCAAGTACCTGTTAACGGCATCGCATTGCGTATCCGGCTTCAATATGAAGAGTATCACCGTGCGTTTATTGGACCACGCGCGTGACACGACGACAGAGGCGATGCACATCGACAGGAAAGTGAGCCTCATCACCAAGCACCGTGGTTACGACGATAACACGTTCAACAATGACATCGCCTTGCTGAAACTAGACCAAGATGTTCCTATTGAGGGGCTCATGCGACCAGTTTGTCTGCCGCCTTTGGGTAAGTGATTGCAATATCGGTGTGTTTATTTAGATACCTATATCATGTGTAAGACATTCATCCGCACTTGTTTTATTGCTAGTAAGTGCAAGTAATCCAATGATAAGGAAGCTATAAATTTAGAGTCAATAAATTTTGTTTTACTTTCTGGAACTAATATGGTAATTGCCAACTGGTGTTCTGTTGAACCTATTAGCTGCCTTTTCCGTACAAAAAGATGTAATTATAGATTTACAAAAACGTAAAACTTTTATTGCTTTTTCAAGAGCTGGTTACACTGGTTACTTTCTCTGCCGTATGCCCACTCATTTTCTTTGGGCCATGCGCGGGCTGATCTTATGGTGGAGGTGCCGGGTCTCTCTTTTGCTATACCCAAAAATTAAATAAGCTGGCGTTGTGCCAACAATATATACTTAAAATTGCAACGCTTCTCTGTGCAACTGATAACGCAAAAGGTCGTCATCTTTTTAATTTTCTTCGGTGTTAAAAAAAGAAAGGTAATCGAGATGCCGAATGAAAAACACCCTCCAAGCGCTGGGTTTCTTTTTTCATAAACACACATGGCGCCAAAGTTTTATAGTAATACTTTTCGTCGCGACGGCTTGATATAAACAAAGTTCTAAAAACAAAACTAGAACAGAGCCGGTTATTCCGCAAACCGCACATCCACGCTTGAGGCGGCACATTTTTACTGTCAAGCAAATTAAATTTCTCCAAAATATGACAATTCACATGGGATTTGTTACCCGGCTATCTCGTATGACGACCGCTGGGCTAAACGCACGCCGCACTTTGAGAGGGAATTAATCTAGTCGCGTTCGTGGCGACCAAGCCCCGCCATCAAAATTTTCTGCCCGTTGAGTTAGCGGTCAAGGTCGTTGTGTGGTGGTATCAGGTCTCTGGAGACCGGGATTCGAAAACCCGAATGAATCTCAAGTGGAAAATGGAAGGCGTAACTTAACAATTAATAAAGCCGTCGTATTCAGTACTTGCAGAAAGTGCACCAGTGGGAACCTAAAAATGATATTATTATTATTGAAAAATGCATTCAAGCTTGGATGATCAGCATTTTGAGTAAATGAGTTGAATTTTGTAGAGTCAACTAGCTTATTCGTTGAATTATTAGGACGATTAAGTAACGCAGGATCGGAATTTGAAAAATGTATAAGATCGCCGAATAAGAGATTCTAATGAAGAGATTATCCAAATGATAGTGACACCGAACGAATACCGAAAACAGATAATTCATTTCCCCACCCCTTACGTTTCCAGGTAAAAGCTTCACGAACAGCAGCGGTATCGTGACCGGTTGGGGCGTCACTGCAACAGGCGGAGTACCCTCCCAGCTGCTGAGCGAGGTGACAGTGCCCATCATGTCCAACACGCAGTGCCGCAAGTCTGCTTACGGAGCTCGTAAGATCACAGACAACATGCTGTGCGCCGGCTACCCCGATGGCAAGAAGGATTCGTGTCAGGGAGACAGTGGTGGACCGCTGCACGTTGTCAACAACACTATTCACCACATAGTGGGCGTTGTTTCGTGGGGTGAGGGATGCGCCGTGCCGAATTATCCTGGGGTATATGCGCGTGTCAATAGGTATATTACTTGGATTAAGAAGAACACCAAGGACGCGTGCTATTGTGATTAAAGGATTGTGTAATCCGTATATTAAGTAATTTATTAATACATTCTGTTTTGTGGAATGGTTCATGACATAGAATCCAGAGTAGGGACAAAGAGATCACATACATATATCTTTTTTGTTGTGGATACTATTCAGGGATAACACATATAGTGGAATTTTATTTTTTACTCTATACACTCATAAATTATACTTACAGATGAGATGACATTTCTTTGCTTTGAAAAAAAAAGCAGCTTAGACCAAATGAAAGTTAGTTTTTATAAGAAACAAATGAGTATTTCCAAGGATTTACCATGGCATGCAGACAGGAAGGCTGCACATAATGCCGATGACAGACGAAATTGTATTCCGACTTGTGAACAGATGCAGTTGACTTCTTAAAAGAATGGTGTGAAATAATTCATGGAGTTCATCGATCTGCATTTCATTCTTGTCATCTCATGCAAAGTGTGCAGCAAGAGATATTATATTTACTCTCTGAGAAAAGTGCTCTGATAGAAAAAGTGTGAGTTGGACGATTTTCTAATAGAAAAAAAAACCTCCAGCATCTTGGATAATTTTCTTTATTTTTATATTACGATTCCGCTCTTCTCAATCATCTTCTGGATTTGTCCCGTCTTTATCGCTTATCCAAAATGTTTCCATTTCTCCTTTCCCCTAGACATACGAAACAAAAATATAACGAGCTTACCGACAAAACGAGTTATCGATATCATATTCGACAGACTGAAATTACTTTTACGCTGACGATTCCTCTTGATTCAATTTTGTACCGGTCGGGGGGTAACAGCTTTCTGGTCGCATTCGACACGTGCAGATTTCCAGGCTGCAGAAAATCAAACATTTTCGTCTCAGGTAATTCTTATTTCCAAAATCAAGACATTCTGTTTATCAATTGTATCTCAAGAGCTCTGAAACTCTTATAAAACAAGTTTAGACACCGAAATATTTGTAGAAAGAATAAAGCAGCACATCGAAGACCAATTTACTTTAAATATATGAAGCACACCGCAACGGGATCGAATTTAATCGATACTCTCGTAACACGACCGTAAATTGTCAAGTATAATTTAATGAAAGCATCGGCTGACATATTGCCTACGGGCGTCTCGACCCATAGCCAAGCGTTTACCCGTACGTACCGTGCTCGTCGTTTGCATTCTCGCGGCAGTATTTACAGTGTCACCAAAAAGGCAATATCGCGGCACTTTCATGCCCACCACACCGGCGACCACCGGGCCCGAATGAATTCCTGAACATCCACAATGATACTTCATTATATCGCCATGTGTTCGTGAGATCACCTAGCAAATTGCTACCGCTGTGATACATACCGATTCGCACTTGGATCTCGATCCCAGATGGAAGATGTAGGTGTTTCACCTGGCGTAAAAGGCATAATGACACGTCTGCCGTGTTCTGCGCGTGATTTGCGGTAAACTCGGGTGCCCCACTAACAGCCATATAGACTTGACCAACAGTCTCGACCTGCAAGAAATTGCGGCTTATCGTTAACCATCGAGGCGTGTACCGTGGTGTAAACCAGAAATTGAATCGAAACAAACCGATGGGTACTTATTCAATGCAACGTGATTTCTATATATACCGGTATCATATATTTAAATGAGATCAATTTGGGCCACCCCCAATCAATTATCGTGGGCCGTATGATCCCATCGCTGTATTAGGTTTTATCGGTTTCCAATTATGTCAACCTGACGCGCTCTGTTTCGAACTGATTAACAACGTCACGATCACAATGGTGGCAGATATGTCAGTGGAGAAATTGAACGCCGTGATAAAAAATCCGTGGCGGGTAAAGGTTCTTCTCGTGTGGACCACATCGGATTGTCTATAGCAGGCGTTTATTCCGGTTCAAGTCTTCTGATATCGAAATAGTCGAACCATCACTCAAACAAGCTACAATGTTGTGTCATAAACATCCACAGATAAAAACCATAGAAAGCCCCGACAAATTTTTGAGTTATGTATCCAAGCCGTATCAACCTTGTACACATGGTATCGGTCCATGAGGGCGTCGAAGCAGGAGAAGACGGCGTTCATCCTGGTGACGACGTCCATGGCGTCTTGTTTCGTCGCTGAGCCGTAGTCGACGAGTTCGCAGAAGAGCACAGAGACGGCGTCGAACGTTTGACAAGTGCTCATGGGACTCTCGCCTGCACGGAGTTTTTCGGCAACCGGCTGCGGGATCATGGAGTAGAGGAGTTCGTCCCCACGTCGCTTCCAGCGATCGAGTAGGGTGTAGCTGTGTTCCAGCTCGTCGGAATGGGACTCGGCCTTCTCGAACATCAGCTCCAGGCGCGAGCAGTGCTGCCAGCCTGCGAACAGATTGGGTGGCAGATTGATTTATTGGACTCGTCAATCATCTTGTGTTCCGATTCACTTTCACATTGCTGATATACATGTGATTAAATGATTATGATTTATGGGATATCAGGCACAACAGCTGTTCTCAATTCAAAATGACAACGTTGAAAAGTCTTCCCCCTTTATGGATATTTAAAAAAATGCGTTTTAAATGTTTGGTATTCATTAAATATCCATCCGACTTTAACGTTCGCTGAGTATCGGTCGAAGCCTTCTTCATGTAGCGAATTGCGATAGGTGCCTAAAGTGTGTTAATTATAGGTCATAACTCAGAAGTAAGTTTAAAAATATGTATAATATCTCTTCACGGTGATAAAAAATGAACAGTTATGGATACTTTTTGTAATAAAACATAGAAATATTTTAGAAATAGGAAATTTATAACGGGTTTATTTATTATAGATCTAGCAAAGTCAAATGCACGATCATTTACGCTATCCTAGAGAAGTATTGTACGTGTTTTACAAGCAGAAATTATAAACTGGTTTCGGAAATTGTTTGAAATTTTAGGCCAAATGAACTCAAGGAGAATAAAAAAAATATTCCAAACCAGACATTATCTTCTTCCCAGCAAGTACTAAAGGAATGTTTACTCAAAAATGCGACAGTGAGAAAGAGAGAAAAAAAACGAGAGCATGCTTAAATGGCACGAACCAGCGAGAACCATTTCCCTGCTCAGCCCGTGGAGGTTCAAGTCGTTCAAATACAAGCCGAGATGGGGAAACTCCTCCAAGTTGTTGATTCTGAAATGAAAAAGTAAGCCATTGTCTCGGGAACGAGTTACAAAAAGAGACCAAACGCAAAGTAACTCCCAACTACAGCGTCGCTCTGAAAAGAGCGTCACTGTATAATTAAGTTTCACTAATGTAGAGCCCTGCTATATGTACCAAACAAAGTTTTCTCATCTACAGGTTAAATTGGATGGTTTTGAATGCGATAAAGCAATTTGAAACCTCATTTTACTCACAATGGACTACATAGGAATATAATAGCCTTGATATCGTCCAAGTATTTCATTTGCCCTTTGAGAAGAATACTTCTTGTCCCGTGACTACCACGCCTGTCCAGGTTATGCATCATTGGGTTCCTGGTCGTCTCGGGGGTTGTCGCTGTCCCACCGGCGCCAGACGCTGTAGGGACGATGATGGAGGTGGTGGCGGGGGCGGGGGCGGGGGCGGCTGCATCCTCATCGGGGGGTGTAGACGCCGGCGGCCGGATGATCTCCAACTCGAAAAATACCGATTCCATATCCAGCGTCTGAATGAACAAGAGATAACATCTGGATTGTTGACTGGTGACTCGAGATGAGTTTTGTAATGAAATGTCGTGATTCTTACGTTCTTCCAAGTGAACGAAATGCCTCTGGGTCTCCTCAACTTGAATTGATCCGTCACGTGCTTTCCAAGCACGTTTTTCCCGCAAACTTGCATCAGTTTTTCTCCGACAGCAATTATATTCATATCTTCATTTAGGACCACACCAAATTGAAACATTCTTAAAAGTAAAGAGCAAGGAATTGGAGCCAACGCAATTCGTTCAAGAGTTGTCTTTTTCGACGAAGTCGATGCCATGAATTCCAGATTGTCAAAATCTAAACGAAACTTGACCAGTACGTTGAGACTTCCTCCTGAAGGAGCCGTCGACATTTTCTCTTCCAGTACTGACATCTCCACCTTCGTCTCGTACAGCTCTTGGGCAATTTGAAACAGCTGACCCATGAAGTAATGCGTGAACCCTTGTCTGGTGCTGCGATAAACCAATACGACGCCTCCCTTATCGACGTGCGTGATGTACATGGACGGGCTCTTCATCTTGGGGTACGTGAAACGCATCTGGAGATGGATGTTGTCCACATTTTGCAGGAAATCGGTGAAGTATCGACCGGTTGCTTTAATAGCGGAGTCATATCTGCAACGAATTCCAGCAATGTAACAACAATCCGATGTCTGTGATGCTCCGGTGATTTAATTTTATGCAACGATTTTGGCGCGTTTCAGCTTAGTTGCTAAACGACATTCCCACGTATATGTGGATTGCCGGTTGATGTCTGTCGGAGTGTTATCCAGATAACAAGAAAGTTCGTCTCCCAACGACTATTGTTACGTCTAGTTAAATTTGAACTTGGGTCGAATATTTAATCGAGCATTTCTAAAATAGAATTACTATTCCAGAAGTGTTCATGACCCGTTTAGATGAGATTTCGGTAAGAGCACCGCTGCGTTATTATTCTTCGCGAGATGCTGAATTATTTTTAGTATTCCGCAGAACTAAGATCAGTCACCACGTCGATATTTCTCGAGAAAAGCGCGAAAATGGATCGTGTGGGTGCTATTCATGGAACGATATCGTATTCAAAATTATAGAATAGCGATTGTGTTTTTCATGGTGGAAAGTGTGTAGAAAGATTGATGGGATCAACACAATAAGGATGCCACTAAGGGTGACTTGTAACTGTATACGAGGCAACAATTTCAACAGCAATACGCTAAGAACTAAAACTAAACTAGCACTGAGCTAAAAAAGAAAGGTGGACCCTGTTTCATAAGAGTATTACTCTGTGTACAATGGTACGTACACCAAAGCTAGTCCGATATTGATACATTTTGAAGAAACTCATTTGCTTATGTTGGAAACCGTTATACTCCGTTCAGCGAAGGAACATACTTTTTTGGCAGAGGCGCCATCGGTCGTATTGGGGTGACTTTAAAAACACTTGAAATCATCTCCACTGCTTTACCATTTTCCTGTTTTCATATCGAGATATTTTGTGTTTCAAGTTATTACATACGGATTTTGCTGCCTGTACACCAATCTTGGGAAATTTTTTGCAGATTGAATAAGTATTTAAAAATCCTATCACTGAAACCATTACTGAACTTCCATTGATTTCTTTAAAGACAATTTAAATATTTTTCAATGATTGAGAAAAAATTTTCAGCACATTTAGGAAATGTTTGTATAATAACTACATGTTTGTTAATGGATTGGAGAAGAATCGCTCAGGTTTAATAGTAACTATGTTTAGTGGTTTATAAAATATCCCTGTTTTTCCGCAGAGTAAAAATCGCTTTTATAAAGTAAGTAAAAAAAGAGCATGATACATCGACTACAAATCGATCGAATATGATTATGTTATTAAATTGGAGATTGCCAGGCATGAGCTTTAAGATCTATCCCGTGCGTCTGAGGGGGTGGCGGTGGCCAAGAGCCGCCGTGGGGGGCAGGAGGGGACTTGTCGTCAGGGGGGCGGCATATATTTGCAACGGTTGTGGTATAAACTTGAGAAGATTGCCGGCACCAGCGGGGTCGGTTAACAGGATCTTCTGACCTATTGCGAACCTTATCCTGGAAAATCAGGATTAATGTTGACAAGATTAGACGACCACCGAAGCTAGAGGGTGGAAAATTAAACTCGCTCACACAGCCACTGTATCCATAGTCTAGTCCAGTGTTTCGGTTAAAGCAAGCAAACAATCCAGATAAATTGGTTGAATATACAAATTCAGCTTGGTACACGTTTAAACAATTTAGACTGTTGGAGATTAATTGCGAGGGAAGGGAAAAGTTAACGTGGCGTGAATTTCGCCAGTAATCAGTGATGGATGAAATAAATACAATGGGTCGGTCTAGGTTACTGGAACCCGCTACTTTTGGGCGCTTTATGAAAGAGCCCGTAATGAGTATAATTTTAAGATACCAATGATCATAATCCAATTAAGAATCGTGAAGATCAATGTAGGTTATTGCTCGCTGTAAAGGAAATGTTAGTTTTCGGTACACGTGTTAGGCTAGATTAAAATCCTCACATACTTTTGATTGCTTGTGAAGAGGATGCATTAGAAATGCAAATATCATTTTACTTTCTATAAATGGGCATCGCGCTCATCAAGGACTGATCACAAACTGGCTTTTGACACTAAAAGAACCTTAATCCTTAAAAGCTAAATTCGAGTAACTGTAAATAATCACAATTACAACTTTTCATGGGGCCAACAGCAAAACTATTCAACTTCTCTTGTTCTGCATCCACTAAATCGGGGACCGCACCCTGCAAACGCAGAAACTATAAACTTAACAAGCACATAAAAGAATCAACACTGCAGTTATGTTACGAGTAAAATGTTACTGCTCTGGCACACTTTATTGACTTCGGCACCAAGGGAAACTCACCCAAAGTTGCTAAAGAATCTGACAAAACATCTACCAAAGAATCGCATGAAGTCATCTTTGGTCCCTTCTCCTGTTACAGTCGAGCAGGCGGCCGCGATGTCTGATATCAAGTTATCGGGGTAGATATGGTGCGTGTTGAACACCGTGAATTTGCACTTGGCTTCCGTTATTATCTGGCCCCATATTTCATCGCCGTATTCAAGCTGGAAAGAAACGGTTACCTTTATTGAAAAAGTTAGTTACATAATGAGATAAAAATTCTTTACCATTTGCCTTTTTTCAAAACCCACGCATAGCAAAACATCATATTTTTAGAATTAATATTCGTTTCAAAATACTCTGTTCTAATTTCGTTTTAATTTGCTATAGTAATTTTTTTAGATTTCAAATTAGCTACCCTATACTCAGTTGATGAATGGACTCTTGTTTTCTCATTTACGTCATATCGGTTCCACCCCTCTACCCATTAGCGTAATTAATTATAACTACTTCAATCAATATTACAATGTCTCTATTGGCATTACATTTGAAAGGCTTGTGAACAGTGCCGGTCTGATGGCCATGCCTATTTATATCCAAAACAATGGGTGCTTACGAGTGGACGTACTGGCAAAGAGTAATTTTCCGCATAAGGAAAATGCAATTGCCGGAAAAGCCTTGCATGCGCTTAGCGGGAGCCTCCTGAGAGTGATGCAACTGATTTTTTATAGCTATATCGTGCTGCACGAGGATCAAAGATCATTTAGCACTAAAGGAATGATAAATCTTTTTTTTTTTATTGCGATGCCCGAAATTGCACGCCACTCTGAATCCAGCTGACCAAATGATTTTAATTATAATATTTTATTTATAATTATTAATTATGTACGCACTTAAGAAACGCCACAATACACACCGAATGAAAACATTAAATTAATCATCATTAATGAAACCAGTTTAGAAAGTGACGGACCCTAACGGCAAACTGTGAACCAGTGGACATACGAGTGTGATAAGAAGAGATGTGCTATCAGAATGCTTTAATTTGATGAAGACATGCGTTATTATTGCGTGCTCGCATGAGTCAACCGTTTTTCTAGCCCATGTAGTCCAAGGGTTTGATTAAAAGTGCTCGACTTGATGTGGAACAACTTGTTGACGCGTGATTAGAAAAGCTCACACACTTTTTTTGTAATCTAACAAGCATCTAGCTCTACTCCACCCAAATCGTGGTGCCATCGCGGCAAAATGAAAAATGGATCTATAAGTGTAGCATTTAAATCTAGACGTCGACAGTAAAAACAATTTTTTGCAAAAACTAAAAATCACAGAAAGCTAAACAGTAATCTGAGATGCATTAGAATCTGAAAGGCATTTAAAGATCAGCCGATTTCGGTGGTTCTAAATAAAAGAAAATAAACAAAGTCTTTTTCAGATCGCTCAGATCTATAGAAGAACAATTTTATGAGTGTCCTTTGTGAAAGGGTATAAACTATAAATAAAGCTCAGCAGACTCTCACGCTGGAAAGCTCAACATCTCATCTTCCTTGTTCAATTAGATCCTTTGTTGGAAAAAAAGCGCGGAAACGAGATTATTTTTAAGAAATATAGAAACTCTATAAGAAGATTAAAATACCATCTCGTGGACATCATTCTCAATACTATAATGAGCTCTCGTGTCTGGCCACAATAAATTCCCTATAAAACATAAGCCCCCCATTCTGTCGGATAGAGATCTGAAATACGGTACTCTTTCATTTCTGGGGCGGTTTCAAAGAAACGTTTTTTCAAGTTCAGTGCATCGATCAAAAAGTGCATTACATGTTAACTGCAGTAATGAGTTCTTATTGCCCGAGCTGTCTGAATTACAAACTAGACCTAAGCGCGGTGACCTTGTCGTAAGACTTCACTTCCGTAAAATATCAGATCGGTTAGTTGCAATAATTTTTTTATAATTATGAAATTATCACTTACCTGAACAAAATGCTGCACGCTCTCCAGTAGCATGCCATACATGACTGAATTTCACACCTAATAAATGGGGTGTGTCAAGAACAAGGGAATAAATTACTCAGTTAAAGTCAAATAAATACCGTTCACTAATAAAACAAATCGCGCTGGTCGTACACAAAACTACGCCTGCTGCCGACGCACGCGTACGATGCTAGTTAGACCGACGCCTGGCGACGTCTGTGTCAGTTGGCCACGTCTTCGACGCCCATCTCGGCTCTATGCGTGCGTTGCATGCGTGCGATGCGTGCCTGCGGCGGCGTCGCGCGCCATAGAGTGGTCGACGCAATCGCGACGAGGACCATTGTTTCGATGGGGTGTCCTTTGACACGTTGTAACAGAGACAAGCTCCAAGTTAGTGCCGCAAACATGCATTGCAACTTTGGGGATCGAATCTTGGAGCGGGCCTTGTAAGCTGTTGGGAAGGAATCAATTAGTTTCTGCATGTATAATTTCAATAATTAAAGCTTACCTACAGGCATCTTCAGCGAACGTTCTGGAAAATCAAGTAATAAGGTTCTCTGTAATAACAAAATAAGTTAAATTTGTCCCTTTTTTAGCACCATTAAAAGTATTGCAAAAGAAAATGTCCTGAACGACTTGTCTTGTGCCATTCTTCCCATAGTCAATAAGGAAGAATTCTTCTATTTTACCAAGCTCCAGTCCTCATTGGGAAGGATACAGCGGTACTTCAATCATGCTAGGAAGATGTTAGGTTGCAATTTAATTTAATTTGTTTCCAAAATGTGACATGACATGATTCCATAATTAGCCCTTCCACGTGGTCGTTTTATCTTGAAATCAAATCCATTTTTTACAGTTAACTTAAATCCGCACGAAGGGGTTTAGGAGTCTTCCTGTTTCTTTCGTCAATCCATGCATTTCCTGTGACATTGAAAAGGCTAACTTTGAGATCGTCTCAACATTATTATCTTTTCTTCTATTAGTTACCTTTACAGTTAGCTTGCATTTCGGGCTAGAAGATTACTGCCAAGTGCAAATTGCAAAGTCACAGAGCATCTCACGCCTCCGATGTTGGCACAAAAATTGCAAACTTCCCTGGGAACCACTTCCTTTCATTATTATGGACAGACAGATTTTTCTGTACGACTTTATGCATTGAGCTCGCCATATTTTCGCAACTAAATTCACTTTAAAATTCACTTTCAGCGTGGAGAAGCAAATATTCGAGCCCCCAAAGTTGCGGACTTGTCACCCCTAATAGAAAGATGTTATGACAAAAGCGAGCTCCGCGTCGTTGACACTTGAAAGCTGTGAAGTCAAGAATAATGCTAGAAGTTGGGGAACATTTCTTTTTCGTTCGTTGCATAGTTGAAAAACATATTCACGTGGCAAACAACTCGACGGAATCAATAAGCTTGTCACCAAAGTAATTTCATTCCACATTTTGGTATCCGTATTCGGTATTCCTTATTGACAAGAGCCATTGAGATGAAATTTGCTTGCTCCGCTGGGGGGAGGGAATCTTAGCGCTACGTCTCATGACGCCCCATTTCTTCAAACTCAAGGATGCTGGAGATAGAGAGCAGTACGTTCTATCTACGTCGTTTGTTTTGTGTAATTTTAATAAAACGTATTTTCTTTTATCTTGCAAAATAAACCGACGTCACGTTGCTGTCTCGCCTCTCTTGCAATTTCAGCCCAATTTGTTTCATTTGCATACATTCCTGAACTGTATGAAGTTAGTTTTGAAAGAAATATTGCTCTTTTTAGATTCCTCAAATAATGTTTGAATTTTGTTGATACATGTTCGCATAGTTATGAGCGGAATTGAAAAATTCAAATTGCTGAAAATGAAAAGATAGCTGGCAAACCGGTCATCCGCTGACTTATCCGCTGGGTAAGGTCCCCAAAATGTCTCGTGCAAGAATTCAAGAAATATCTTCTGGCAGAATTGCTGTGTAAAGCCAAGTAGCAAACGTTTACGTCCAAGGACTGCATTTTTCTTTGCGATACAAGTCTGGAATCAAATACTATTATTTTCGGTCCATTCGCCTAAAAGAAAAAGTCCCGCTTATTGATATAATTGCCAATTAAGACTTCCTATTGTGCCGTATACGTAACGCGCGGGCCTCATACAAGGCAGAAACCACGGACCCGAACTTTTTGTTTCTCTCAATCGAGTCAACTTTCTGGTTAGGTTTGTTCGGTTATTCAAGTTCGAGTCAATTTATGGTTATAAACTTGAGATCTAGCATTTGCTGCCATTTCCACAATAAAGGATGAGGATCGGTGCTCGGAATTAAACAAGAACAGCGTTGCTTTTGCCGAAAAAGGCGAACAGCTGCAAGAGAAGCTACTATTTCAAAGCCTTGTGCATGCATTTGCATTCACTAGCTCATCTGTCAAAAACTGATCTAGAGGGCTTTGATTTGGTATCTTCTCTCAGCAAATAGACAAAACAGGTTCAGTTTTATAACATTTCCGTGCAATTGAAGAAGCAATAATGTAACAGTCTCATGGTTTATAAATACTGGATCTCTGAAGCATTAGCAACTGACAAGGAAACATTGTATTTTACCATGATAATACTATATTTATCTGGAATCTCGATAAAAACAACCAGCTTGAAGCAAATCAGGGAGGTTCTATCTATTTATACACCTACTAGGTTTATTTTTATTGTAGATCAAATATCACGACTACCTTTGTCGAATCTTTCTTCTTCGATGCCTAAACGGAGCTTGTTCTCTCCCATGTTCTTTTTGAATGTGTATAAAATGGTAGCCCATTACAATTTTACTACCGCCGTATCATGCATTGAAACTGTTTACAAATTGGGGAAAATATTGCCATCATTAAGCGAGGCGTGTTTAAAATTTAAATGACTTTAAGAAAAATAATGTTGAAAATAATTGCGTTTCTCTGCAGCGCACTCCAGTCGAAAGAAGATTGCAAATTATTGTGCTAAAAGGAATGGAAGCTCCGGAGAAATTGTAATTAATGGTTCAAAAATGCATCGACGTTGCTGGGAGAAGGAAAGAAGAAGTATGACCGAGGAAAAAATATTCCTTTGTTAGCGCCGTAAGTTCATCATAAATTGTGTGCTACTTTGGATTTCAATCATACCGCCAAAGAAGTGTAGGTAAATCAAAAATCTGCTACAATATGAAACTGGGCGTGTGATCATTCCAAAGCATGTACCTATAGATGTGAGAAATGAGACCAAATACAAGCAAAAATACAAGAAAATACAAAGTCGACAACAGCAAGAAACGAACCTAACAGATTCAGAAAGAAAGTCCGAAGAAAACACTAAGCATAGCTTTACTGCCATACAGTTCGAAAGGAAACCTATTGTGATGATAAATAAGATAGAGTGTCGTTTTACACATGCATTGAAGACATATGACTGCCACTAGGGTTCATTGGATTGGCAATGGGATTCGTATCGATTTGATAGAAACATCATTTCGGTAAGTTTAATGAAATTGCTTTGCACCCAACCCACTGTTCCAAACTCTAAAAATAGCTCGCCTTTTCGGCGGAGCTAAAATAAATTCCATCACTCCCAAAATATATGGTTGACAAAATAGGGATTCTGGCGTGGACGAATGTACACAAATTCAAGAGTTATTATTCGAATTTTTCCCAGCTTTCAATTACCACGGAATTAAAGGGTTGCATTTTGTGAACTTTTGACGCTTCCGGGACCTTTCGATAATTGTGGTGTGGTGATTCATTTCAGATTTTTAAGAGAAAGACGAAATTTAAACGGATCATTTAATTAATATGCGTCACTCCAACATCTATCATGTTTCCCAGCACAGCTATGCATTTTGATTATTGAAAATAAACTTAACATTTAGCAGATTCTAAGATAAAACGAGCAAGAATCGTTGCGAATGGTTATAGAATTAGAATTTAATTTTCATCCATGTACCCGATGATCTAACCACAACCCTATTTCTATTTCAAACACAGATCTCATCCAAACGGCGAATAGCACTCAGCATTGATTCCGGCAAGGAAAGTTTCCTGGTTGTGGTAGTTGTACCTAATTGATTCCAAGTTTTAATTAAGTTGTAATGCGCCAAAGAAACTTGTGCGATGGAGCTCAGCGCAGCAACCGTGCTGGGGGCGAACGAGTGCATCACCCTTCGCCCTTGAAGGTCGGCTGCCGCGTCCTTATGCTAGTTCCTCTGAAACCGGTGCCGGGGTTGTCCAGTTGAGCACACACTGAAGTGGCTGCCAGCCAAGCAGCCATGTAGTCCAATTTCTGAATTACATGTTTCGGAATTATTAGGTTAGGTTGTTAGTGACTCGTGCCAGCTATTTCGGCTTGTTCGCATCATATCTCATGCGCAATTTCGGAAATAATTACTAGATAATAATGCATGTAGTGCTATGATCCCTAATCTCAATGTTGGTTTTTTGTTGGTGAATGCACCTGCGGTTTTTAGTACTGTAAATTGACTGTGTGCGGCATCTTATTTTATTGAAACATGTGGCAAAAGGCACACATTTATATGAATGCACTTTGTTTTATGGACAAGGAGTAGGTTCCAACGAGCAACGAGGTTCCAGTCTAATGGTTGTTTTTAGACTCATGTCTACTTGATTTATCCTTAGCACTAGTTTCAACAAAAACTATTTAAACTGGGTTTTGAATGCTAAGTAAAAACAACTAAATTTTCCAACGTTTCGTAACTTATGCAGTCCTATTTTCCGATAACAAAAGAACCATACAAAATTATAACAATTATCTAGTTCAAGCATCCAAAATTTTTCAATTTTTAATTTAGATGCCCTTAAATTGTAATGACCCTTGAATGACCCTTTTAATGACCCTTGAATTAGTAGCCGGTATAAGTTACGAAACGTTGGGAAATTTAGTTGTTCTTTACTTAGCCTTCAAAACCTCGTTCAAATAGTTTTTGTTAAGGTTCCAGCCTCCTTGTTTATTTTTTATTTTCTTATTTTGGTAGCCATTTCTGCTGATGGAGGAAATCGCAAGCCGATTCTTTTTTTCCAGTACACACTATAATTTTCCCAGGGCACATAAATTAAGAAACTATGGGAAATCAATACATTTCGTGGAAGATGGTGTCTTGAGTTCTTGCTTGAATGAAGATTTAAAAGCAAAAGATCAGGAACGGTGATTCAATATTATTGTGACACTTGAATAGTTCTCCCCAAGTTGGCAAGATCTATGAACCTAAAGAGAGTTGAGTGCTCCGCTCTACCTGAAGGAAAATGGTTACTCCCAGTTTCAACCAAATTAATTGTCTCAGAGTTTTCTTGATTTCCAAAGACCGTGGGCTTGTTCAGGTGTCACCATTTCTATGAAGAAGGGAAATTGAATATACAATTCCCAGTTGTTTTTGAAAGCTTCGCGCTGGAATTTCAATCCAGTACAGACATCTGAGGGACAAAATGCGAACTATCTTGCTCATGTATTCGTATCATTTTCGTAAACATGGCAGCAAGTAGTGTAGGTTCACCAATATCTCCGACTGGAAGTGCATCAATGTCAGAATCTATGGATTATTCTCACTATCAAAATGTATCGAGATCATCCTCGACGTCTTCTATAAAAGAAGATCGATGGCCTCATCTTCTGGTATCAAGAGTAAAGCAGAAACCATCAGGGAGGAGGAACCCTTATGGAGGTTGGTTCTTGCCCTGATTGTTTACACATCAGAGTATAGAAATAGTACCTAATTGTACTGAACCTTGAGTAGGACATCGTTCACAATAATATTATTGCAGCTCTAGTTATTGACTCGGATGTAGTGAATCGCTAAACATGTGGAATCATTTTGCCTGTTTTGACATCTGCCACTCCCCCTTTACTGTCAGTACTACCTCAACAATTATTTTATCATTCTTTAACCAAACGTGATTTTAAATGATTACCTCTTGGACGTTGTTAAATAATACCGTGGTTGGTTTTATTTGTAAGAATTCTAGCTAAATCTAAGCCATCTTTCTTCGATGTAGTATATTCAGGGCCAGCAGTCAGCATAGTCCTACTCCTGTGTTATCTGCAAAATAATATTTCTTGATTTTTCTTGCAAACCCCATAGCATTTTACCCTCCAATTTGTTCAATCAGAATTGACCCAGTTTTCATCTCTCCTGTCCAGTCCCTGGCATGTCAGTAATGCCAACAAGACCATCCGCTACCCTCCCCATCGTCGGTATTGATTTTCCACCCAGTCTTCGTGGTGCCCTCTACAACAGGCTGGGGATGAGAAATCAATAACACCAAAGCACCATGGGTACATTTTAAGGGAAGTTTCTGGCATGCACTTCAGTAACATCTGCAGTATTAGCCAGATTTTTCCTGAGTGGACAAGGGATTACTTCCAGAAAACTATTTGAAATCGATAGATGTGAGCTTTTTCTTGTGATTTTAATATTACATTTATATCTAGATGACAATATTTGCTTCTTACTAAACTGCTGAATGTTCCAGCTCTTGCAGTTTTGTGGATAGGTCAAGAGTCAAATCTATAAAGTTACTAAATAATAATTTTGTTAGCAGCATGGGTATATTTATTATCAGAGAAATCAGTAACCATAAGGAATTATGGGTTAATCTTACATTGAAGTAAATTACAGGGTGGGATCTGGATTTTTTAGTGTGATCTAGCTAGAGCTGGTGGCAGCCAAGAAATGCGCGTGACAATGATAGACCAGGAGATGCCGGGGGCACAGGACACGATCTACCTGTGTAACTTTCGTGTCTCCGTCGACGGGGAGTGGCTCTGTCTGAAAGAGATGCACGACGTTGAGTATAATGCGCCAGAACCGACTTCCCAAACGACAACTCCTTCCCCCGACGAGCCCATCCAACCTCTTGGTACGACTACTAAAATTGCAACTTTTTATTGCAGGTTTTACCTATTATTTTTTAAATTAAACCTTTTTTTCAATGCACCTTTTTGATTGTTCAGTTAAAATTTTAGGCATAGTGCTAAGCAGAAGACGTGCCACACTAGAATTATGTTCTAAGAAGCATAAAAAATTGTTATAATTGAACGTCTTCCAACAAGCAATTTACTTCCAAGAAATAGTAAAAACTTACAATCGTAATGCATCACCTAATGAAGCGTGTAAAGTATCTAAAACATACCAGTTATTCAAAGACCATTGCACTTTTCATACTATTTTTTTATTGTAATTTGTTAATTAGCCTCATTGCCTGCCATGGAATTTAAATGCAAAAAATATTTAACATGAAGTAAATTCTAGTTTGTGATGAAGTGTAACGGAAACTGGTTTTTTTATACCAACCTATTTTCTAATAAGTGACAATTACATAGAACGACAATTCTCTCTTCTAATAGCTGTCGATTATTTTTCCAGCCCGTGACCCTGTCATCATCGAGCGAAGTAACTTAGTAAACATATCGAAGCTGATTGTCAAGGAGCTCATTGAGACGTCGTTGAAGTTTGGCAGAAATCTAGATTCGGACCACATGCCATTGCAACACTTTTTCATCGTTCTGGAGCATGTGTTACGCCACGGTCTAAAGCCCAAGAAAGGTCTTCTGGGACCAAAGAAGGAACTCTGGGATATTTTACAATTCGTTGAGAAGTATGCCATCGAAGCGCAAGATATCACATCTAGTGTTAGGGATCTACCAACAGTAAGGTAAGATCTTTTTTGTAAGGAATTTTATTCCAATCCTTTTAGATGAAAACGTGAAAGTTTCTATAAAGTTGCTGAAAGACGTTATTTTTTATAGCCTAGCACTTCTGCATGCGAAGCAATAGTAGAAACTTTTCAGTGTATGTTGAACATCCAAATGTCTAATAATTGGATGTTTGTTTTCTTCAGAACGCACATGGGCAGGGCTCGAGCTTGGTTGCGGCTTGCTCTCATGCAGAAGAAGCTGGCAGACTATTTGAAAATTCTCATCGACCACAAGGAAGATTTTTTGAGCGATTATTTTGAGCCTGATGCTCTCATGATGAGCGATGAATCAATTGTTATTATGGGCTTGCTGGTTGGTCTAAATGTTATCGACTGCAACTTGTGTGTCAAGGTAATTATTGTTATCCAAGATTTACTCATTTTTATTCTTAACCGATTTGATCTCAGGGTCACTTTCTAATTTCATAAATATTTTCATTTCAAAGTTCAATACTTTCGGTGTTTTACCGATTTGTTGATGGGAATGCTTAAGTTTTTCTGCATTATCACAATAATATCTGATAAATTGTGAAATTTTCAACTTATAAAGAGATTAAACCTTTACGTAACTTGTCGGAATTATCCCTCATGAAAAGCTTTTAATTTCAATAATATCAATAATGGTGACTGAATACTGGATATGTTTTACACCCAAAAGATCTTTGGTTTCCCTAAAAATGGTCTAACTTTCATGCTATATTTTGAAATCTGTTTCTAGGAAGAAGATTTAGATTTCCAGCAAGGCGTAATCGATTTCTCACTTTACTTACGATCAACACATAATCATCCAACTGAACTGCCTGAAGGGGAATGTGACCCTGACAACATGACTGCAGTTCTTGACCAGAAGAATTATATTGAGGAATTGAACAGACATTTAACGTAAGTTGAAATCTGTATAGCCTTGTTGCTTGTCAAGAAGCTGTAACTTGTAGCTTCTTAAACACTTACTTTAAATCGGGATTTCTGATGTCATGTGGTAGTAAAATAATCTATAAAATACCAACTTACTGCCTAAGAGAGATGATAACATTAGGACAAAAATAAAATTTTATCCAGATGCAGGCATGAACATTCACTGATTTTATCTCTCGACCCAAGAATTTATTAACTGCCAGGAATTTTTACTGAAATACCTCATATTTTAATTACCAGGAATTTTTCCTACAAAGGTAAATACTAAATAACCAATATCTTTATTACAGAGCAACTGTACAGAATCTCCAGAGCAAAGTAGAATCTCTCACCACTACTAATGCCCTGATGAAAGAGGACCTGGCCATCTCGAAGAATAGCATTCTCTCCCTGTGCGAGGAAAACATTCACTTGAAGGGCGATCTCGGCATGGACAACAACTGCGACCGAATGGACGAGGGAGGTGGAGAAGTGAGGCACGTAAAGTCCAAGTCGGAGCCGATGACCGAAGCCGAAGAACTCCGGCAACAGCTTGAGACTGAGAAACGACTGAGGCTGGAGGCAGAAAAAGAGCTGAGTCTACAGGTAATTTTAAGGCTAAATGAACTGCATATTTTTATTACCCAGATTTTCAATTCAATTGTATACCACTTAAACTTTATACCTTTTCTGCATATTGGAACCTGTAACGACGTGATTGTCCTATGTTAAAAAAAGAAGCAATTTTTATATATTTTTTGTGTCTTCTACTCAGGTCAGCCTCAGAGCAGAAAATGAAGTGGCCATGAAACTTTTGGAGAAAGACATACACGAGAAGCAAGACACGATTATCTCACTGAGGAGGCAGCTCGATGATATCAAAATGATCAATTTGGAAATGTACAGGAAATTACAGGTAAGATCATATTCTAACATTTTCTTACATTACTTTCATCTAAGGGAATCAATATCTGTCCTTGCTACCTTGCTACCCAAGTGCGAATCACCCTTTCATATCGACAGAATCCATTGATGGTCTTCTTCATCCAATTACCAATAGGTTACATAGGGAATGTGACAAAGCTAATCCTTTGAGGATGTATCGTGGGTACTAAGCTGCTTAAAGTGCAGAAAATGTAGCTCCAATATGGCATGGGTGTTTGGTAACATGCAGCTGCATTGAAATGGCTTTTGATGCAGTGCATATTGATTTTTTAATGCTTGCTAAATTATAAAAAATGAACTAGAATTGCCAATTGGTCTCCTTCCAGTTTATTGAAAAAAAATCTAGAATTGAAGAAAATCTTTGTACATTTTTTAAGGAAAACTTGTCAAGAAAGAGCAAATTTACATTACATTTGCAAGGGGGGGAAACAACCTTTTTTTTTATGTAGTAGATATCAACAACTAGGAAGGGAGGGTCAGATACACTTTCTATTTCCATACATTTTATCTTTCCCTCTCTCAAGCAGTGTTCATTTTTCCATCACACCTCTAACCAAAATTTTGCTCCGTTACATATTTTAGGAGTGTGAAGAAGAGTTGATTCAGAAGGGTGAGACGGTTAGCCGTCTTCAAGTGAAGACCAGTCAGATTGGTAAAATATTGAACAACCTCGAGAAGTACAATCACTTGTTGAAGGATGCAGAAAAAGAAAAGGAAAAGGGGGGTCAATCGTCTCAAAAGGGAAATCTAAACCAACAGCAGCCGCCACCTAAAATTTAATGCGCTTTAAAATCAGAGCCTGGCGAAATGTT